>JALLBJ010000450.1:0-21267 GCA_036940105.1 Skeletonema potamos | reverse complement strand
CGCGCTATAAAAAAGCGTTCACCAAAAAAACAGGGTTTAGGGACCGAGAAGTACTGTTGTCTACTGTTAACTTCACGGGCATTTACGTCGGAATCATACAAATGACTTTTCTCTTTCTGCACTCAAGACTCAGCGAGGACACAAGCTTTATAGAGTAATAGATATTTCGCGATGTAGATACAAAGTACTACATATGATGAATTCTGCATAGTTGGGGTTAGGGTTTTATGGTAGGGTTAATTTGCTAGTGTGTAGCCCCAAAGTAGAAGTAGCTAGCGGCATGCAGGTACTCCTTCTAATAAAAAAGAACACAGCAGATGCAAGGAAGCCACAGAACGTGTAGAAAAGGGAGAGAGAACGCGAAAGCAAATTTCGTAAATTCGTGTGACAACTAATTTAGCCTTAAATTTAGGTTTCTTCAATCTAGATACTCTACCATACTTAAGATATGTACAAACATGGGATTGTCAGTGGATAACGAATTCCTTGGTAGACGTGGATTCGCAGGAAGAATGCGATCTCTCCCGTTAGTCTTCATCACCTTTTCTCGTTGTCTTCGCAAAAAAACACGTCGTCGTCATTCCCGTTAAGTAAGAGTACAATACATTTGCATGCATGCAGAATCAAAGCATTACCACACCGTTCCTCTCAAGGATGCCCTACAACTTAACACATAACACGCAACACACGACACCGTCATTGCAAACCCCCGCCCTCCTTGCCTTCCCCTTTCATAAACTGAGCAGCACACAGCAAGCCAACCATGCCGAGAGCTGGAGTAGATGCCATGTTGACAAACTCCTCAGGATCATCTTTCTCGGCAGCATTCCAGTTCCGGTGCTCACTGGAGGGAGGAATTGATGGTCTTGATTTCTCTGACCATCTTGATCTAGACGAGCACAGCCTCTCTTCGATGAAGATTGAAAAAGATATGTTCGATGAATTCTTTCATTCCGACAGCCCCGAAAGCGAAGATGATAGCTCTCGTGACAGCTTGCAGGCCACATCATTAAGAATGCCCGCCGAACGGCCCTCTGTCGTCAATTCATCAAATTCGTTGCACTTGTCTTCTCTGCATTACGTCAACGAAGATGCAGAAACAGGGTTCAATGCAGAACATTCTCCCCAACAATATGAACCCATGGGATCAACGAGCACTCACTCGGGACCTCCATCGTTGATGAGTAACGGCGCCGCTCCCATCAACTCTTGGGAAACTCGTAGGCGCAAGGCTACTTCTCGACGTTCTCAATCATATACTGCTCCTGTTTCGGCATTCGTGCAAGAGTTGCAAGGGCCTCTTAGGCGCAAGAGTACTGATTGTGTCCCAGAATACATGCAAGAGTTTGTGGCACGCTGTGCCCAAGGTGGAAATCCTTCATCTGCATGTGTGCTCGAAGAATTTGGACACCAAGATGACCATCTCATGTCGGGCCGTATCGAGAGGCGTAAGTCCCAGTTCGATTTACCTGATGTTGGCAATGAACCAGTCGCCGCTGACATCAGCATCGCTGTTCGTGAGGCTCAAGAGAAGATTTTCCGCTTGAAGGGCCTGCTCGGACATAATCAACAGGAACTTATGAATACTCTTGCCGCAGGAAAGAATCATCCTCAAGCCAGCTATTACATGGCGTATCAGCCTGCTCGATCTAGCAACATGCTCGCATCTGAACATGGGTTGCCATGGGCGCCATCTTGCCCTCCTAGCCATTTTCTTCAGCAAGCACAACAAGATAATCTGCAGCAAGTCACTATGGCCAAATTACAAGCAGCCATGGAACGCACCAACTCTACCATGAAGTTATTACAAGATTGGGATCGTGCCCATGGACTCCCTGCGTCACACTGTCAAACGATGGTCAATTCAAGCCGATCCAGGAAACAGCTGAAAGAAGGAGTTGTTTTGAAGAAGTGGAATGGATCACCTCTGTTGAATTTCATGAGAAGGACATGACCTCACATGAAAAACGCAGCAAGTCATAACCTGACTATTAGACGAGACAATCGAGGATGATCTCTATCTCCTATCTCTTGAATTAACGAAGAACATGAATTGTATATGTATAGTAGTAGGGATTGACTAATAGGGATTGAAACTGAAATCTAAGCTGATAGCCGCGAATAATTGATTCTTAATGACGCGAGCAAATAGAAATTACTGCATATCTTTTGACATATTATATTATTGAAATCAGTTGAATGGAAATGAGGTTTTTCATCTCATACTTTCTCAGACCTTGCTCGTGCATGCAGTACACTTTTTCAAAGGTGTTCGGACCCAACACTTTTGACCTGTGAAATCATTATGTAGTACGTCTGTGTAAGAACTACTGCGGTGCTGCCTGCCGACGCTTCGTTACCACAGTAGGCACTTGGATTGGTACGCACTTTACTCGGCTTCGACGACAAATACCACAGCAACCTTGCTCTTGTACAAGCGCTCTGACAGCTCTGTTCATCGGTTCAGACACAAAACACCACCAACCGTACAAACGGACATAAGCTTACTCTTGTGATAAGTAATACTTAAGTATGATGTGATGGACTTGTAATTTGGTATATGATTTTTAAGGTGATCGCATCTTTCGTTCCAGCATCTTATTGGATATTTCTTAAGTGTTAAATTTCAAGCATAACGAGTCATGCCTTCTTTTCTACAGTGACTATTACAGTTCTGGAACTGGAATGGCCGTGACCCCGATATCGTAGAGGATGCTGCGATTCCAGTGATCGTCGCTAGCTCCTGCCCCAGAGACCGATATTTCTACTGCTACTCCTCCTGCATACGATGACGGATTACCAAGAATCCTTGAACCATTTGACTGCAGTGGATTGACAGGGCCTTCATGCTGCCTCCTGGTCAAGAAGAAAGTACGAGTGCTCGAGAAGAACCACAAGATAAGTTTGAATAATTCTGTTTGGTGCGAATGTCTAGAAGCAACCACTCACATGTATCTAAAACAAGCAAGGCGATGCAATGTCTTATGGATTTTGCTGAGGGTGAGGGCACAGTCAAGAAGAATATTTTCAAGAACGTACACAAGGTGTCCAGCATCCAACGATCACCAGGAATTGGGAGAAGTTACGTACTTCCAACAATCCTATTCTTGATGTTAGCTTATGGATTACAGCCCAAATGAAGACGAAGCCTTCTTGTAAAGCTCCTTTCGTTTCTTTTCGATGTTGGAAACATCAGCATCCTTGTTTTGGTTGTGGACTTCCTCAAATGACATATCGTTCCCGTCCAGCACTTGCTTCCATGCTTGTCCTCCGCAAACATTAGTCTTACTTCTTAACAGCATGGAGGATCCCTTTGTATCCGTTACAGAAACGATGACATCTCCATCTTCAGCCATAATTCCATCAACTGTATCACTGACAAGGTTGTATAATACTGCTCCTTTGCCAGCAATGATCTTTTTTGCGGCACAGTTCACAACAATGGCACCATCGCCGATCTGAATCTCTTCTGCCTCCACGGCAGCAATGACAGCGTTGGAAGCAACCGATCCACTCTTGGCCTTGCAAGAAAATACGCTGGCACTGTCATCTACTGTTACACCCGACACTTCTGAGTTCATGGTGCGACCAGTGACACCGAAAAAACGTCTGAGCAAATTGGCATCATCACCTTCCTCGGAAAGTTTCAAATTGTTAGCAATGTAAAGCTTGAGCTGTCCGTAATCCCACCAGCAAGCATTGCTTCCAACATCGACTGATCCAAACATACCAAGTTCAGGATTAGCCGCCAAGAATGAATCTTTCATCTTGGACATTCTAACGTGATGAGAACGAGATTCTTCGTCGTCAACACCCTTCTGAGACATGAGAGAGAGATATTCATCCTGTGGCAAGGTTAGAGGCATCCAGAAATGGGGATCGGTATCCAACTTGCCATCTTTTTCTGCCAACTCTGAACTAAATTCATCACAAAGGGCCTGTAACATCTTGGCACTAACTGAGAAGCTTCCCAACGATGGTCCAACTCGTGCAATATCACCTAAATTCTTCAACATTCTCATGGCAGTAGGATGATCTACCTTTTCCACCTGCGCTGCATCACCCTTCCCTCCACCAGACACTGCAATGACACCATACTTTTCCAATCCCTTATCCACCCAAACCTGTTCAGTGGGTGGTTCCTCCTCAAGCGTACACATGATATCAACATGGTGAGTGGGAGTGTATTTGAATGGAGCGGTGGGCACGAAGATTTGATCTCCCCAGAAGACGGATAAGCGACCGGATCGAGAAGAGGCGTAGATGCCAGTTTGACGAACAACTGCCTCGAGGACAGTGATGGGTTCATATGAACCATCCGCAAGTTGATGACAGACAGGGAGTTTCTATTGCCGAAGAAGATGCATTGTGGTATTGAGTTGCAATGAAGACAATTAAAAAAAAAGCACAACATATAATACACACATGATATGCACTCACCACACCAGGCTTGTTATTATTCTCACTCGCAGGCAAAGGAGCCAACCTCGTACCCTTCCCAGCAGTATGGTACAATGCCGCACTAATCTTTCCGTCCATAAGCTCTTGGGCTAAATCCACACCATATTTGCCCTTAGCGACATTACAAGCCTTCGTAAAGGCATAGAGGGTCCCGAGTCCATTCCCGGCTCCAGCGGAGGAATTCCAATCTTCGCTTACGGCGAGTACCATGGGATAGTTGTTGGTTGAGTCAGCTGACGATTTGCAAACTCCGGAGGAAAGACGCTCCATCCAATAGGTTGCCTGAAAGTCATCTGTGGTACAGATAATAGTAACATCGAATAACGCTGGATTGGTGGTGGATGTCATGGCAGACATTGCCGCCTCGATTATTGCGGCTTGGTCCATCTTTTGACGTTTTTCTTCGGGGCCGGATGACATGGTTGTTTTGCTTGTTGTGCGTTTTACTACTCGTGATTTTATGGCATGGATCAGCCCACTCCGATAGTAGTATGATTTTTTTATGACATTGCTTTTGCTAGCTATGCGCTATGTACTTCTTTTTTATGCACACACATTTTTTGGAAATGACCCTGTAGCCTGGCGAGAGTGAGCGATGATGAAAGTTCGTCTGTCCCTTCTTCACCCCCTTCTCATCCTCCCCTTTTCCTCCGCTCTCTTTCTTCTTCTTGACAGTTTGTATGCATTTCCATTATGGCTAAAAAATTTGCAAGCGTGTTTCTTCAATAACACTTTCGTTAGTAGTAAGCAAATTAGTATATTGCAGCCAAAACAACATCTTCGTGTTGTGGTTTCCTTGTCGAAACCAGACAGAGAACCCGCTTTGTCTCAAGATATCGTAAATACAATACCTCTATTTTTTGTTAGCCAACGCAAGTCAAAATAACATAAGAGAGAGGCACACAACATCATAGAGAGAGTGTGTGTGGGCACCAACAACTGCGATGAGGCGGTTGGTCCCCTTCCTCATAGCTGCCATTATGGCAAGCTTCCCATCATCTTTCTTGCTGCTGTTAATTGGCCAATTGATAATCAACAGCGGTGGCATATCCTGTACAGCAGGTAGTACTAGCCACTGTAACTATGGCGGCGGCGCCCTCACGGGTGTCGCGGCAACATCGGCGGTGATGGCATCTACTCCGAGTAGAACGATGGCATCGACTGCTACTGTGGCAACTGCTACTGCGGTCATGATGGCATCGTCATCATCTACTGGCGGACTTTTGTTGGGGGCTTCGGCTGATAATGTCAAAATCAAAGTGGTTAAAGTTACGACAGAAGCCATCAATAGAAACCTTGATGACATCGAGCACTTGAAGGTAGTAGTTATGGGAGGGAGTCCGCATTGTACGTTTTCAATGGTTGAGTTTATTAATACTGTGAGTTGACATATAATGTGGACATATTACCTTTTATTTTATTTCAACTGAGGGACGACGCCACTCACATTTATTTTTTTATGATAACAGCACGATACCAAAGATTGCATCATTCACTCAACCTACATCGCGCCAACAGTCGTTTTCCCACGTCAGGGTCACGATCCAAAGCCAAATATGCAACCTGCATCACCGATATTCAACTTGGATTTTCCACCTGAGCGTGCACTGCACGTCCGTGCACATTCTAGCGTCATTGTGCCGGTTTCGGTGTTCCCACGTTGGAGGAAACCTTACGAAGATGTACCCCATCGTTCTCATCATCCACCTGATTCCGCTATTACCGCAGACAACAACAGCGCAATTAATGGAATTCTTGATGGTGGTGCATCACAAATGAATGGAACAGCATCTCTTCATGATGACGCCATCCTTGCGGACACGCTCGACATCATCCATCATGCGCCTCCATCCGAAAAGTACGATGCGACCAACCTATCAAAACATCAAATTTACGAAACAATCATGGCAAATACATCTTGGGGATTCTTCCAAATGAAAGTCCCTAACGTTTGCAGTCCGCCATCGAAAGAGTATGAATACGGACTCCCCAACAACCTCATCTTTTTAGACGGCGGTGGTGGATGGTATGCACGGAGGAATACAACTCCAACAGCCGAGCTTGCGCATCTATTTGGGGATACTACCATCATGCCTGCAAAAGATTTATCGGATCCATTCGTTTATAATATTTACATGAACAACCCGTCAGAAAATGAGGTTCGTATTGTGGAGGTGTTCACAACAAAGCCAGATCTGGTGGGATTGGAAATGCGATGCAACAAAACCATTGATGCCAATATCTATTATCCACTTATCGGGTCCCGCATCCTACCGGGACGGAACAATATTTATGTTGGGACGGTCCGACTATTCCCCGAGAACTTTGAATCGAATTTACTATCGTCGATGCAAGAATTGGGGTTTTTGGTCATTCGAACAAATGTCGGTTTATTCTCTACTGCACTAGACTTTATTCCCAACCGCCCCGGGCAGAAATATGTGCTTGAGGTTAGTGAAAATTATACCACGCTATCGGATATTCATCTCATTCGAGATCAAATTGTGGATTTGTCGCTGAAGGATATTACAAAATCGGCAGACGTGAAACTCTCCAATGATGATGCCATGTCGACGACTCCCATGTCGGTTATCAAATCTTACCATCTACCTGAACAAACCCATGAGTCAAAGTCGTTTTTCATGTCTGCAACGAAGAATAACATGCGGATAATCCCATATCGAAAGAAATATGTGCCGAATACTCCGATTTTGAAAGCGGAGCCCACTGAAATCGACTTTGGAATAATCACGTCTGGATCTCGAACCGCAATGGTACCTATTCATCTTGCAAATCCATCAAATAAAACCATTCGAATGATTCGTATGTCAGTAGTGATGAAGACAGTGATGGAAGAGGGCGGGAATATCACCGAACTCATTAACGAACCTCACCAACTTGAAATCGGTATAGGCTATTCTGATTTACCCCCCAGCTGGGGCATCACATCATTGCCGACGAACTCCACAACTGATAGAGAGGATTTGTTGTTTACATATGACATTGCGATTCCTGGACAAGAAATGATTCAAAACGCCCTCAATATTTGGTGTAAATTCAGTGCAACCCCCGGAGAAAAAATCCTGCCCCGATCCTACAAGGGGAGCGTCATCTTTCGAGTTACGCGCTCAAACGAGAGTTCATACGAACATTGGGAAGAGCAATTTATGCGTTTTGGAGAGGATTCTGAAGGGGTAAATTATGCGACAAAGGTGGACTTTAAAGGATCAATCTTGCCCGGAGCTTTCGGGATCCCCCCCGAGTCTCTCATGTTTCCCACCCATTCTTCAATGCTGCCGGCAATAAGCAAGCAATTCGAGACTAAATCGGTGATGGGGAATAACCGAGAATATTATGATCGAGATATTGAAATGATGAACAACTTCGGAGTTCCAATATCGATAACTGGCATGCACTTGCATGAGCCTGCTTCAGAATTTTGTCGAAGTCGTTTCTCTATGCCAACCTTCGGGAAAGATATCAGTGGCGATTGGCCAACCGCAGCAGAGGGGGAGAAGTGGAAGGGTTTGACAGTACGATATCACCTTCACCATGATGAATACTTGGGACCCTACCCCTTGCAATGTATTCTTACCTTTGAAACGGATAGAGTTGGAAATCAGTCGTTGCCGTTGGTGATTTACAGCGGCAATCTAATTGGAGAAATTGAGCGTCCTGATAGCTCTCGTGCAATTCCTACGTGCTTCGAAGGTGGCAACGAAAGTGGGATGGCCTGCGTAAAAGAATGGACGGAGACTTCATCCGAGGGTGCTGTGCTACGTGGTGCTTTGCGTGACATGCACAGGGGGCGCGATTCATGGCCTCGATCTTGTTCGCCGAAGAAAACTGTGGAGGCCTACTTCCGTTCCCTACGTTCTGGCTCGTATCCTTTTAACTTTCTCAAGCCAGTTATTGTGCCGTTTGGTGCTGTTAGTGCCGGAAGCATCGTTATCAGGTCGTTTTATTTGACTAATTTGAACCCGCTGCCTGTCGAAGTTACAGCTACTTCTTCTGTGATGGGAAATATGGAGGTAACGATTGGACATGTCCCCAATTATTTGCCTGATATGTTGAACGAAGCGGCGAAAGGAAATGACGACTTAAAGTACTTTCTGCAACAATCGACATTCGCACAAGACGTCCTCTCGAAACTACAGCACAAAGTTGACATCACCTTGAGTGATAGAGCAAAAGGAGGAGAACTCGAGTCGTGGTTCTATCGCCAGCGAGTTGTTCAAGCTGCCACAAACGTCACGCTTGTAGCAAATATTTCAGAGGTGGAGGACATGGAGTGTTCAGGTGGCTTTGTTCTATCAACAGATGGATCGTATGAAGAAAGCATAACCAGTAAAAGGTCCGCACGCGGGAAGATATCTATTCCTGCTGCTGCTGTTGCACGCTTCGAAATTGCTGTTAGAATACAGAAGCGGTCTGTTTTGAGGAACGATGTGACCCCATTTGTTAGCACTGGATTGATGCTTGAAACAAATTATGGCGAGGCGATGCCAATTATTATCACTTATCGCGCGCTATCTGGACAGTTAGAATTGAAGCCTTCTGTCAAAATTGAAAATAGCTTCTACTGTGGGTTGAGCTACGAAGATGCAAGCAAAGCCTGTTCCATCTCGTGTCCTTCAATGTCATCGATGGAGTGTCCAGGGAATATGGGGTGTTGGGAATGCACCAGTTGTGATGCGAAAAAAGTTGACGCGGATGCAGATAAGCCCTCAGATATGTCATCGGGCCGCAATAACTCTATATCGTTTGTACCAGGTGAGCCTCTCACAGTGGAGGTCCCGATCACCCTACGTGACATTGACAACGGTGCTATTCCAGTTAACTACGGCATCTCTCTTTCCATTGAGAGCACCTTCTCGCATGACATCCTTCTCAGTGAGGTTCAAAGTTGCAACAAATGGTTTAATGTCTTCATTCCCAGTATCAATGGAACAGATAGTAGTCACAACTCCACTCAATTTCTTCCCATCAAAGGACGAGACGAGAACACATCATCATCGGGACAAACACCATCTCTGAACAGTTTCGGTACCGTGTACTCGGCCCTGACATGTTCGCATCCTTCAAAGGACAATAGTTTTTATGCATGTGCCCTCGATTGGCTTGAGAGGAGAGATCATATTCAACCATCTGGCTGTGGACTTTCGGAGGTATCTTCTATCAAATCTGCGGAAACAAATGTCAAATCAGTGAAAAGCAATGCCATCACTGCTATTCGTGACGTGGTCACATTCCTATCTGTCCGCTACGCATCAAATACATCTTCACCGAGTTCTGATGGCAACGGAGAGTACATGAAATCAGCTCGTGTGAAAATGTTCGACGCTGCTCGAGCAGCTTGGGATGAGATTGTATCATTAGGATTGAATATTGTCACTGGTGACATAAGTGCAAAAACTATGTACGTTTTATCCGAGTCAAGCTCAGAGACAGCTTCAATCGACAAAAACCAGGCCAACGGAGAGGTCGTAGACGATAAGAATACTCCGCTAACTATACCGATGCCTTCTGTGCTGTTGCGGAGCACTCTTGATATTCCGAAGTTATTTGCGGGTGGCTCTGCGGAAGAACCAAACGTTCTCAAGTTTGATACTGCTCACGTGGGGGAAACAACCACTCTGAATGTGCCTATCAGAAATCCGACGGGCATGACAGTGCGCGTACGATTAACTGCAAAAGAGATTACTGATGGAAATGATGAAGATGGCTCGAGTAACAACGTGTTTGTACAATCATCTTTCAGCGAGAATCATCCCTGGTGGACTGGTGGCAGCTACTGGATGTCAGATAATGTTGGAAATCTCATTTCTGCATCTCACAACGTCACAATTAAATCTGGAGCTGGCGCTTTTGTCAGCCTTTTGAATCCAGCTCTCCACACAATGTCTTCGTTTGTTTTGGGGTGTGGAAAACGATGTTCTATAAACAACGAGGTAGATAGTACTGTGGAAGAGAAGCTTTATAGTGCTGTAGGCGCGGCGAGTGGAGATGGCAGTGAGCTATTTGGGCATTCCCATGACAAAACATCTTTAGAACAGGGGAAACAGTCTACTCCTCAACAAGTTCTTGGGTTGTCTGATCCACCACCATTTTCTCTATGCCGAACTAGTTTGAACGAAATCATTCTTTCACCTTATGGAGTAGGGACATTGGGGCCTGTGACATTCCGTCCCTCAAGTCGGAATGACTTCAGAGGCTCGTTGTACATTGAAAATAGTTTGACAGGGATCGAAGAGGTGAAGCTTCATGGCAGTGGCGGATGGGAAAATCTCGCGTTCGTAGACGACACTGAATCGGGTGAAGGAGGCGATGTTGAATATCGCTACGGCCGGTCTGCTTTGGTCTTTTCTGGCACATCATCAACAGAAAAGAATTCTGTTGTGAAGTCCTTCGTTTTACTAAACCAAGGAGATTTCCCAGTGAAAATCGACAGCGTGTCTATGGCATCGAGTGAAGTCAAGCATTTCACTCACAAGAGACGACATCCATCGTTTTCGTTTCGGCCAGATGGTTTGTTTTCGTTGTGGCCCGACTGGTCAAGGTCGCCGAAATGTTCTTCGCGTGGCTTTTCTCTTCTTGGGTGTAACGAGGATCCCTCCTCGTCTTTGTGGCATTTTGTGAAGTTTTTTGCTAATGCTTCGAGGAAGCCTAGTCAAGTACAAGACAAACCGTTTGAAGATAGCTTCGAGCTCTTACCAAATGAGAATAAGACATTTTATATCGAGCATCGCCCCGATTGCTCTTTCTTGACGTCATATTCTTCTGTTATCTTTGGTGTTGATAGTAAGAGAAGCAGACATCAAGCATTTCGCAGTGAAAATGTTGAGCTTATCGTTGGTTTTGACATGAATGGTTATCAGCTCTCACGCTGCATTCCATACTCTTCTCCGGACGCCAGCTTTTGGACAAAGACAGTGTCATTTACGATTCCATCTTTGATGCGCGATGTGTTATCCTTGGGGCTCACCAAGCTCACAGATGCTAATGGCAATCCCAAGATTCCAAATCGGCCTATCCAAGTTTCGTATCTTTTGGCTGCATTGATCTTGGTACTGTTTTTGATGGCGATAGACCTCGTGTACTGGTCAGATTTCCCTCCTGAAGAAAAAGATACATTCTCGAGCTGGAATGCAACCTGTAGATGCCTTGCACGTGCCGATCCGGCATCGTCGGATCTCATTGCTATTGGGAAGGAACAAACGAAACACGTGCTTTTGAGTAGGTACAGGAAGGAAGGCGTCCTCCCGTCACATTGTGTTACGTCTGATGGGAGTTTCCGTCGCGATAAGGGTGTTAACGCCGGAGTTCACAACACGTTTAGCGATTCCATCTTCAAGAAACACACAATGGTACACGAGGCTAAAATCAAATCGAATGCTCTGGGTGTGCTGCCTGGTGGGTTGTGCTGGCGAACTGCTTTCAGCCGTCGCATTGGCAGATGTGACATTCCTCGCATTTCTAGCATGATGAATAGATCCCGTGAGCTGTACACTAAGCACCAGAAAGCGCAAAAGGCGTTAGCAGATTCTGCACCGCCGCCGCTCATTACAGAAAAAGAGACCTCTAAACCACTAAATGGCGATTCAGTAATCGCGAAGCCGCAACAAGTCTATGTTGCTCCTGCGCCTCAAGATAGAGCGCCCCAGGACATTGTGGACGATTCAACTGACTGGCTAAAGGCTAGCTCGTCTGCAAATGGAAAGAAAACCAAATCAAAAAGCGACCAACAAACAAAGCTTTCAGCACCTACTTTATTAAAGGGTAAGAGTAATGATACAGCGTCACTGTCCAGCCTACAAGAAAAGAAGAGTGAAACTGTTGAAAGTAGTGAAACGAAAGTGCCCGAAAAGGTTGATGATAGAGTAGTAGCTACCAACAAGCGATTGGAGACAAAATCGAAACAAAAGCCACAGAGTGAAGGGAAATCGACCAAGAAGGATCGTATCAACACCAAACAGGAGGTAGCGAAGGAAACAGTACCAGCTAAGAAAAGCAACCAAAAATCCAACGAAACGGCTGACATTACAAACACCAAACGGGAGACAAACTCACCCAACGATCTATCTGGTGCAAAAGTCAGAGAAGCTAGGCAAAACACGAAGGCAAACGATGTGATCAAAGCCATGGAACAACCGAAGCCAAAAGAAGGAAAGCAAAAGACAAAGGCAGCGAAAAATGCCAAGCATCAGTCAGGAGGGGTAAAATCCAAACTGCATCATTCCGCCAGCGAAGACTTCCCACCTCTCTCTACTGCCGCAAACGCATCCGCGCCTGCAAACTTTAGGCCACCACCTGGTCTTTTGGCACCACCCGGATTCAAGGACCAGCCCGATTTATCCAACTCTTTTCCCCAGACCTTGTCCCCTCAACCTTCACCGGCAATTTCTTCTCCGACAAGATCACTGTCTAGTCCTAATGGTCAGCCGAGTCTTCCTGAGTCGTCTTCGTTTCATTTGCCCGCCTCTGTGCCGGCTCTTCCATATAACGATAGCTTTTCTCTTGGAATGCCAGCTGCACCTGCTGACATCTCGCCTAGGACAAGCAACGAGGACATAATGTCCTTTTTAGATATGCGTCAGTCAAACTTCACGCCACCGCTCATGCATAAATCTCAATCGAACGAAGATGTGAAGGATTTACTGGGAGTAGGCAACGATTTCAACATTAGCCATTTCCTGGACGGGATCTTAAGCGACGCGAGTGAGCCACCAATCGCCAATCGCGAGGCACCCGAGACGCATGCGCGTACAGATTCCAATCCTTTTCAAGCAGTCGTCGCGGTGCCTCTCGATCCTTGGAACAACAGCTCTGTTGCTCAACCGACCGAAGATCCGTTGAGTACATTGCTTGGGAGTGCAACTACTCAAGGAAGTGGTACTGATTCATCTGTTATTGCTGGGATCCCATTGAATAGTGGAGCCTCTTCGCTGTTTGGGAACACAATTCAAAGCAGCAATGTCTCTACTGAGCTCGCATATGCCAGTCTTGTGAGTGATAATGGTGAAAAGGACAATGATACTTTCCTCGAACCAGATTCGTTTTACAACCAGCTCCTGGGTGAAGACTAGGAAGCTGCAGTCTTCGGAAGAAAGAGGCATTTCCGAAGAATTCATCTAAATTAAGCAAATTGCGTTTACTTTATATACTTACTCCTCTTTTAGCAATTCATCGACGTGGTTGCGCAACCGATCTCTAAGTATTTGCTTCGTCCCACTCGTTTTCAGGTTTTGAGCTTTCAGTATTTCTTTCAGCTTTGCCACCGTGAGCTTATCGATTGGATCGTTCTCTTTTGCATTAGCTTCGTCGTCGTCGTCGTCGTTTTCTTCTTCGCCGCCGAGCGAAGCACTCTTCAGTTCGCTTTCAGCAAGGACGCTGCCCTCACCACCATCGTCACTGTCACTATTTGAATCGTCTTCTGCAATTAATTCTGTTTCAACAATGTCTCCCACGATGATGCCCCCATCATGAGTTCTATCCACATCATACGTCTTTTGGTAGCCAGGAACTTCTTCCACCGGAACTGACGATTGTTGCCATACATCAGGGACATTACTACCAACAGGGCGACTGCCGCTTACAATCCCAGCTGCTCGCAACTCATCCGATAAAATGTCTTTTCCAAGCATGGAAAATTCTGTTTCGTCATCCAAACTATACTCTGTACCATCTGCCTGCTGTACAATCTCTTTGGCTAATCCACTCCTTGTTAATTGATCAAGTGTTGCCTGTTCAATGTCGAAATGTAATCCCTTCTTCTTTTTTGCCTTACCGGATGATGTGTCTTGATCATCGTTGCCCTCGATTGGATCACCATCCCTGGAAAGACCCGCACCGAACATTCTTTTATCGACCTTGCTCATGTCGAGATTATCAATATCAACACCCAGTTTAGCTGCGTATTCCCTCACATCTAATTCCTCTGGCTCTTCATACTTGCGATGAGTCACCTCATCTTCATCGTTGGGGTAAACCCCACCCCAATCAAAATCAGTGACTGCATCATATGTTTGTTGTCCACCAATCGTGGAGACTGGAACAAAGTGTTTTTCTATAGTGACTGTAATCTCTCTCGAATTCTCGCCATCTGCTTCTTTATTTGTGGCATCAGCTATAGACCAAAATGTGCCATCAACACAAATCTTTCCTCTCATTTTGCGTGTGCCATCCAAGAGTATCTTTCCTTCACCTTCTTCACTGTTTAGACGGAGGTCAATCCCTTCGGATGAGCACTTGAACTTGATGTTCTTTGCAGAAGTTTTAGGTGGAACTGGAATGATCACTTCTATTTCGAATTGTTCCTCTTTCCATTTATAGGTGTTGGCAACTCCAACGCCTCCGTGTAGGGCGGATGGTGATGTTCTGTGTAGTGATCGTGTTGTTTGACATGAGATAAATGAAAACGCTCCTGCGAAGAAGAAGAATGGCTGCCATAACGATGAGAGGCCGGTGGCGACTACTGCAGAAGCAGCGATCATGTTGCGTGGTGGCAAAAGCACCATGGTGAGAGGTGGTGAGTGATGCAGAGGAGTGATGGAGGAGGTGGGATTTTTTGTGGGAAGGAGCCATTTTTGGCGCGCACGCCGATGCTAGGATGTACCATATCTACAGTACACAATACCAGAAGTTGTCAGAAAGTATGACGGCAAATAATAATATTACCGATGGGATGTCAGAACGTCACAGCAGCAAATAAGGCAGGACGAGGAAAGTGTTGTACATACCATATGGTATCTTACACCGAAGACATGACATCTATTATTATTTGATGTCATTTTTTTATTTCTTTCAAGTAGCAACATGAGCAGCACTACGACAAAGAAGAGAGGGCTAAACGTAGACCCTGTATCAGCAGCGGCAGCGGCTGCGTCAGCGACAGACAAAGCCGCCGCCAAGAAGCATCGTAAAAAGGCAGTGACGGCCAAGTCTCTCGGACTAACAAAAGAAGAGTTTGACAGTATCAAACCAACACCTATCAAACGCGCACTGTCAAGAAACTTGCTCAGCAGGTGAACGACGATTGGCACGATGGATATGAGGGGCAGGCTGAGACGAAGGGAGAATGGTTCGAGGCGATCCAGGAGCCTCTTCAGGCCGTTCTAGATATTGGTGTAGGCAAACAGACAGCATTGTCTCAGTGCAACGAGGTGCTCAAGATTGTTTCCGACTCATTCTATGACCTACCTGCTTGTCCATGCCGATGTGATACCAAGGGGGAACTTAGTGACATGGTTAAGTCGTTTGTCTTGCAATTGCCATGGGGGGGACGAACTACAGTGCTGAATCCGGCTTCCAGCAAGATGCCTGGAGTTATGTGTGGGTAGCATTGTTGCGTGTGCATTCAAATCTAGACGATGTGGATGAAGGCTTGCTTTTTCAATGTATCAAAGATGCACATGACAACATGAGTGGGGCTGAAATGATCAAGCTTCCAGGATTTCACTATGATCAAAATGATGAGAAGTATGACATTTGTACTTTCGATCAAAGAGACGGCAAAGATGCTCCAAGTGGTACCAAGCTGGCTCAGTATGTGAATAATAGGGCATCGGAGTGGAAGAGTCTACCTACAACCAAAAAGGTTCACCTATGAGGGGAGCCATCGATCGTAGGTTTGACGGTACCCCCGAGAGGAGAACACGTGACTATCATTTATATGACGACTCTGATGATAGTTATGATGGGGGGAGGGTACGGTGGGTATGGTGGTGGAGGATATGGCCGTGGACGTCGAGATTGTATTATCATGTAAGAGAGGGAGGGAGACGATGAGAGCGAAACAGTAGAGGTGAAAGGAAACGTTATTGATAGCGCATGAGGCAGTATTCTTCACCACTCGGATACAGACCAAGCGACAACACCCACCATGTCCTCGACAAAGTACATACATACGTGTTTTCTGTTATGGTAAGATAAGAAAACAGCTGCCGCCAGATCCCAGCTCACAAAAATTTCTCTGCGTGTTTCTGAATGCGACGCTGTTTGGCCCTGCCCTTCGCTATCGCTGTACAAAGGCTCCAATTCATGGGAGTGTGTCTAGAGAAGTCCTGAATCTTATCTTAATGTAGATTTTACCTAATTCATTGAGGTGGTATATTACATTGTCCTTACATTGTCACACAGGTTGAGTTGGATAAGTGTGCATAATTAGGCACGGGAGGGGGGGGGTAGGAATTGGTAGCAGTGGATCGAAACAAAAGAGGTTTGGGCGGTCTGCTTTAATTTATTTCAGCACATGAACCCTGCTCCGTTACTATGCACTCTCGAGACGGATTCACAGCGATCCATCAGAGCAAGAGCCACCACCGTCCCCTGCGGCGGTTACACCCCTCATACTGGAGCAGCCGGCCTCAAACGCTGCCGCTGCAAAAAATGGTGCCGTCAACCTTGACGCCCAACACAACGATGAGAGAGGAAGCCGATGAACACGTCGTAGCGCTTCCTTGCCGATCGTCGCACACAGAGCTACCATTTGTCCATGGATGGAAACGACGCTGATGCTTTCTTTCATCCATTCTTGGAGGTAATCTTTTCGGCGATGTTGAATGTTTTCAGATCACACGACGCATCACATAATGAAGCGGTAGATATTTCCAACTCCCTCTGTAGACCTTGAAAGCCAAGGATGTCCTATGTCTTTGTGACGTTCATCCATGTAATTAAAATTAGAGGGGAATCCAACTGACCATCGCGTTTAGGCTCCACCAAAGTAGTTGTCTACATTATCATCACTAGAGTATTCCCTTTGCGATTTTGGGGTTTACAATCGAGGAACAATTCTTCGGCGTGGAAACAAAAGCAACATGATACTCCTCCCTGATTATCATGCCCAGTATACGCTCTAATGAATTATGAATTATGCTATGGCAGTAGTTGGCTAAGCCGAAACAGTCTTAGATGCAGCGGAGTTGGTGAAGATTGAATCGTGTCATCTTCCCGGCATGTACAATGTAGGTCACTCTCAATTTGACGGAAGCGCTGCCTTGAACGGTACTTTCATGCAAGCGAATATCATAAAGATCACTATCAAGCCGAATCCATTACCGCGTCTTGACCTAGGGTGGCAAGCATATGAATAATTTGATCAATTGCAGTGGAGAAGAGCGGGACAGGAATATTTGCACGTAGAAAGATAGAGACGGAGAGATCAAACATTGCGTTATCACTGGCGACGATGCCGGAGGCCCAGAGCCGTTTAACACTTGACGTGTACCGATTTCAGCAGCACTCAGCATGTCAAGTGAATTGGAAGCACGCTGTCGCTTAGCAGCATGGCGACAGCACCTGTGGTGAGAGACGGATTGGTCGACGTGCCATTGGCATGCCATTAATGGTACATCAAAGTAGTAATATGTAATGCATTGATAAATGGCATGAATGAACCGTCTGCAGGCAATGGGTGATATTATGTGATGGCACTACAGACACCCATCTTATCCATAACACAGCTAGAGATTTGCTCTACAAATACAGTATAGGTACCTATCTCTATGTATCTCTACCTCCGAGACGTGTGATATGGCAGTCGCAACCAGCGAACTTCAATCGATACAGAAGCTAGAGAGAGAGAGACGTGATGCGATGAACGACACGAATCTCTCTAAAAATCTATCGAACCAATTCGAACCAAGAGCAAAAATCCGAGCGATACATTCGACATTGGGAATTCAACGCACAAGCTCGTTGAATCGTCCATTCTCATACCATACTCCGAGCCACTCGAGCACAAACAGCATCATTACATATTTCAAATCGAGATATTTTCCTTACTTTAACCTAAAATAATAATGGGAATTATTGACATTATCGGCAATAATGCCGCACAGATTGACGCCAGTGAATACGAGAATAAAGTGAGAGAAAAATATCCTCCGGCACTGCTTCAACATGATGAGCACATTGTCTTTGCTTTCAAGTCACTTGGAGGATCTGGCCGTGATCATTACATGCTTACCAACAAACGTGTTTTGGTTCGAGACAAGATGGGTATCACGGGTAAACAGATTGCCTACAAGTCCGTGCCTTACACATCTATCCGTGCATTCTCCTTTGAGACGTGTGGAAGCCTTGACACAGACAGCGAAATGAAGATTCATGCGAGGGGCATTGGTACTGTGTCCCTTGATTTCACCAAGAGTGTCGACGTGCTGGCTATTCATCGATTTTTGAGTGCTGCGGTCATTCAAGGGAAAGGTGCCGGTGAAGAATATGTTGCCGAGGGAACGTCCGGATATGGCAATGGAAGCGGCGATGCAAGCACAAGCATCTTTGACCTCCTTGGATCCAACTACGCACAAATTGATAAGTTCGAACTTGAATCTCGTCTGAAGCCTAGTGTACTCCTCCCTCAGGAGAAAGTGGAGTTGGCCTTCAAATGCGGAAGAGATTCTATTCTCATGACATCACTTCGTATCCTGAAAATTGATGTCCAGGGAGTTACCGGCAAGAAAATCGAATATCTGACGATTCTGTGGCCAACAATCAGGGGCTTTTCGGTTGAAACGGCAGGCAACATACTCGATAGAGATACTGAGCTCACTCTATACTTCAATCTGCCTTCTACGCATTGCACCCTCGAGGGATTCCCGAGAAACGCCCGCACCCGGATGAAAATAGACTTTCGTGATGGCCAAAGTGATATTTTCGCCGTCCAGCGTTTCATATCAGATAAGGTACTTGGACCTGACACAATGGCTCCTTCTCAGCATGGCGGTGCCATGGCTGGTTATCATGACACTGGCTCAGGAAGCTTGTTTGCGTGGATTGGAGATGATAACCGAATGGTTGATCCGCGTGAGGCAGAGGCGCAATTCAAATTTATACTCCAGTCATGTGAATCTGTAGAGTTGGCATTCAAGGGCCGTCGTGACATGATTTTGTTCACTACTAAGAGGATTATCTTTGTGGACAAGCAAGGATTCCTTGGAATTGGAAAAAAGGTTGAATTTATTTCGTTGCCATACAGGTCCATCACCACCTTCAGTTTACGTTCTGCCGGCTCTTTTATTGACAAAGATTCTGAGTTGTGCCTATGGTTAGATTTTGACGATGTATTTTACCCTAGGCGTTCAAATGAAGACGACCCACCACCTCCTCCAATCCCTAGAAAGAGTTATCTAGAGATTGACTTTCAGAAAGACAAGGTTGACGTATTTGTCGTGCACAGATATCTTTCGGAAAGGCTGATGCGAGTCAATGGACACCAAATGAAGCCACACACGTCACCAGTCACCTCCAGTCTACTAGTTCCTTCGTCTCCAAGCACTGGTCAAAACTTTTTGGATTGGATTGGTAACAATGCTGCAGCAATCGATCCCAAGGCATGTGATGTCAAATTTCACGAAGCAGGAATACTCCAGCGCGATGAGCATGTAGCTTTTGCGTTCAAGACCGGTCGGGATAGCTTATATTTGACCAACAAGAGGCTGTTTATTATTGATGTCCAGGGCGTTACTGGAAAGAGAAAAGAATACACGTCAATTCCATTAGATAGCATTCGTTGTTGGTCGGTAGAATCTGCAGGCCATTTTGACCGTGACATGGAGCTACGTGTTTGGTTTAAGGCGTTCTGGGACAACAAAGTGAAGCAAGACTTGAGGAAGGGCAAGGCAGATATTTTCGCCATCCAAAGCTTTATTGCTCACTTCGTGATTGGAAACGCTGACGGAAATTCTGCGCTGAGGAATGCGCAAGCTTATGAACCGTCAAAGTCGGGGGCAATGACCAAAATTCTCGGCTATCTAAGTGATGCTCACATGAAAGATCCGGTCGAGTTGACGTCCCAGCTTCGTGGAGAACCTGCACTCTTACAAGAGGATGAATCAATCGAGGCTGCCTTCAGATCTGGAAGGGATCTATTCTTGATTTCAACAAAGAGGATTATTATCATTGATAAGAAAGGAATCACAGGCAAGTCAGTTGAGTATCGAAGCTTTCCTCTCATGTACAATACAGCCTTCAAGATCGAAACTGAGGGCCACTTGCTCAGTGGACCAGAGGTCGTGGTATACACCGCAGACGATGATATCAAACAAGAACTTGCCAAGGGGCAAAAGGATAATATCTGGCTGATTCACGAAATCTTATCTAACAAGATGTTGGACAACCCACAGAAAGATTTCATTGAAGGAGCAATGCACATGGGTAGTGTAGATCATTCGTCACACACTCCTACTCAGTATTCGCCTGTCGTTGCAGCACAGCCCTATCAGCCGCAGCCTACCACATTCCAGGTTCAACTTCCAGCTGGGATTGTGGCTGGTCAACAAATTCAAGTCCATCATCCGAAAACGAATCAGAAGCTGATAATTACTGTCCCGAATGGAGTACCAGCAGGTGGAGTGTTCAACGTTTCGGCGTAGAAGAGAAGTAAAGACGTTAGTAAATATTTAGTATGGGTTATCCTCGTGGTAAATATCCTTTCTCTACTCTTTCACTGTAATACAATAGCCACACCACCGCATTTTCATATTTCGTAGTATCGTTTATTTGTTTTTGTTCCGTTTCAGACTGGCTTGATCTTTCATTCGGCCGGGAACGATTAGATTGTCTAAAGATTCGGACTAGTAGATAGTGGAAGTGGACGACGCATCCAAAATTGTGACCTCAAAGATTTAGACCAAGGATAGAGTTGAGAGTCACGTGTCTCGTTGGTTACATACATCATAACTACCACCATCTATCTGAGTACTTGTTAAATGGCCATCGCCCCCCCGCTAAATCAGCCCTTCAAAAAAGGCGCGTGGAGGAGAAGGAGGCTCCGCGCGCAGAGAAAACAAACCATATATCACC
>JALLBJ010000449.1:0-21102 GCA_036940105.1 Skeletonema potamos | reverse complement strand
AACAAACTAACGGACAGACTCCGAGACATCGTTCAAAATGAAGTGGCTCCTAGTCATCTAGAGAGAGATGCATCTAGCTATCTATGGAACCATCCTGACTTGCAGTAGCTGCAGTTATGCCATGAAAGTCAAAAGGAAACTAAACTAACTTAAAGCTCTTTGCAATCTGGCGCAATCGTTCATCCGCTTGTCCATTCCAAGCACTATCCAAAGACACTACTGTAAGTGTGACAAATGCATCACCAGCAAGACTTCCTCCAATGACTGAAATGGCATGAAGAGGTGGCGCTCTATCACCTCGATCTACTGTGTACTCAAATTGATAAATTGGGATGTTGTTCTCTCCTCGTTGCTCCTCGAATGATGATATCAACGTTGTGGGTCTCCGTGGACCAAATTTTGATGATAGAAGGATCTCTGCAGCTGCATTGGGGTCACTGCCGAGAGTTCCTCTTAATGTAAAATCTTTGACTCCATTGATAATAACTGAAACATTTGTCTCTTTGTTGGATAATCCCTGCTGATCAGTTTTCCCTGGTGGTCCATACGCTGCATCTGGTAACACTCCGAACTGATCTGACAATGACATTGAGTAGTCCAACACTTTTGCCCTCCTTTGTGCCTGCGCTAGAGCAAGCGACGTATCAGCAACCCAATCTTTAGGGATTACAAAGGAACATTTCCCCTGACCAGCAGCACCCCTCACAATAACTCGCTTGTAATCTCCACGAGGATAAAATGAATCCAATCCAGATTTCTCAACAAAGCTTTCTGGTAGTGCCGACAGTAAGTTGCTTGTGATTCCAAATAAATTAGCTGCGAATGCGATGAAAGTAGAAGATAAGACTGAGAGAAATATCCTGCGTGGAGACGTTCCCATCATTCTCATCAAAGCTAAAGGAGAAGGATCATTGCTTCTTCGTTGGTTTTCTATGCTTGATCTATTCAAAGGTTCAGTTGGGGTACTTTCCATCGACGTGGTTGCTTCATCATCTTCGGATGATGAAAAGAGACATATTATTTTATTCTCATGATGATTCTGTGGCCGATGCAAGGTCGCTGTTATAACCGGTGCCCGAAAGCCAGCAGCAGCCGGTGTTTCTCCAACGAGAAGAAGAAGAGGAGCAATCACAGGCAATAACATGGACTATAACATTGGAGCTTGCCGAAAGAATCCTTTGGCAACATAATATAACGTGCAACAACCAACATAACACATCACATAACCTGCGAAGGAAAAACGCGAAGCGAGAGGTTACACATAAGGTAGTGCATAGTGCGTCAGAAGCGAGGTCAAGGGTCAGATCATGATGATGATGCTGCAGTAATATATATACCAGACCCGACGAGCTCTCGACAGAGATCCAGCTAGCACTACCGCACAATCATGAAGGTTACAGTCATCGGCTTGGGTGCCATGGGCGGCGGAATGGCTCGCTCACTGCTGCGCTCCTCATCCATCTCTCAAATTTCCGGTTTTGATCTTTCCACTCATCTTGTTCAATCATTCTATGACGAAGCCCATGCTGCTGGTAAATCTACAGCATCGCTACCATCTGAGTCTCAGACAGTAGATAAGTTTGTGGACAAGACTACAGATGTTGTGCTGATAGTTTTGGTAAATGAGGCGCAGTGTCAGTCAGTTTGCTTCGAGATCGAAAATAATTTACTGTCCATTCTGAGAGAGGGATCTTGTGTAGTCGTTTCCTCTACAGTTTCGGCTGCCTGGTCCAAATCGGCCGAAAAGAAATTTGCAGAGAAGAATATCCTCTTTTGTGACTGCCCAATCAGCGGCGGTTCCGTTAGAGCTTTGAATGGGGAGATTACTATCATGGCATCGGGAGATCCGCAGTCGTTGGAGTATATTGATCCGCTTTTACAAGCAATGGGAAAAGAGATTCATATCATTCAAGGAGGGGTTGGAATGGGATCCACAGTGAAGATGGTCCATCAATTGCTTGCTGGTGTTCATATTGTTGTTGCTGCTGAGGCTCTAGCACTTGCTGCCAAGGCTGGACTGGATGTAAATCAAATGTATGATATCGTTAAAGGAGCTGCAGGCAATAGTTGGATGTTTTGTGATAGAGGTCAAAGAATGATTGACAACCCAAACAATGACGTGATGAGTGCACTTGCAATCTTTGTAAAAGATCTTGATATAGTTTATAGTGAGGCTAAGCGACTGCAGGCTCCCGTACCTTTAGCTGCTTGTGCATTGCAGCAGTTTATAAGCGGTGCTAGCCTGGGTCTTTCGAAACAAGATGATTCTAGTGTCGTTAAAGTGTACGAAACTTTGACTGGTGTGTCTGTGAGTCAATCGAAGACAAAGTCGTCTGCCAAAGAAGGTGATGAAGTTGGTGATTTATGGGTTTTCGCAGATGGAACAACAGAGACGATTGTTGAAGTTGCAGAAGAGAAAGATCATCATATAATCATATCCAACGAATACACAAGAGTATTGAAGGTGACTCTACCAGCTAAAGATACGACATGGGCACATCGTCACGCAGAGGACAGCCTCTACTTCTTTTTAGTTGAAGGGGGGTTAAATGTGATTAATCATGTAAAGGGAAATGACCCTCAATGCGACTGTATGGGTTTCGGCGAGGTCCGATACGGCACACACAAAACAGACAAACCACTTGTACACAAAATCACCAATCTGAACAATGAAGCGTTGTTATGTATTGACGCAGAGGTAATCAAGAAACCTCCAGTGACGAGTCCTTTCCCTCTAGTGGCAGACCACCACACATTGATCAAGCAAAGAGATCGCTGCAGAATATACAGTCTTGTTCTAGAGCCAGGTCAATCAACCACTGTTAGCTATAACTTCTTTTATCTTAGCGTTGTATTGAAGGGATCCCAAATTAAGATAATGTTGGGCGAATCTTCAGAACACACTATCTCTTGGGATAAAACCGCAGCCACTGGAGAAGTGGAATGGTGCAACCCAACTCTGAATTTAACAATTGCGAACATAGGAAGCAGCATTTTTGAACAATACATTGCTGAGTGGAGGTAATAAGAAAAATAAAATCAAACAACTCAGCACTGATAGCATCTATGGCACAAAACAAATATCATGTGCTTTCATTTTGTTCCCTCGTGACTCGCTCCTCTCTGCCCTCATTTACTTAACTTTATCGGCAGCAAGTTTCATTCAAGAACAAAACTCACAACTCACCTTCACATCACCCTCCCTTCCACTGCGCATCACTGCCATATCACCAACACCAACACAAATAATTGCCCTTCTTCTCACATATATTATCTGTCGTAGTAATGAATCTCTCATCAACAATTGCTTTGATTGTAATCGTTCTGGACGGATGCGTGAAGCAATCAAGAGCACAGAAGCTTTTCTTCATTCCTTCTAATTACACCGGAGTTGGCTGCCCTGCAAGGAACACAAACTGGAAGGTTGGAGAAGCCGACATTCTGTTGGACGATCTTACAAGTTTCGTCTTAGTTGGCTTGAAAAATAGTACAGCTTCTCGTCTGCCAAAGAGTAGCAAGACGTTTGGGCTAATCAACCCTGACAACTACTGTGAGGTTGCACAGACAGTTGTCGGAAATATCAAGAGTACTAAGCTCATCAGTACCATCCACATCAATTTCCAAGACTTCGACGAGAATTCTGTCACGAAGTGTTGCAATCATCCTGAAGACATGGGCTCCTTGGTATACCAGCATATTGGTGCTGCCACCGTTGGTGGCATCAATGAGACAGTGGTATGTCAGATGAGACGAGAATCAACTAAAAGTTGCGTCGACATAAACAAAAAACTTGTACGAGATATCAAGCGAGGCACACCTATGTTGAAAAGTGGTAAAAGGGCAATTCCTTATGATATTGTTTATGAGAATCTTCCTACTTACTCCAAACAGCAGTGGTTAGATCCCCACGAGCCTTATCGCACTTCCTACCTTCACGAAGAGACTGGAAAGTTACATCTTATTAGCAAGGAACTCATAGTTGGCAAATTACACTATTGTCAGACAATTGAGACAAAATACCTCCGCAATGTGCTCTCAGGTAGCATATCGCCGCCCACTTGTAGGCCACCTCCTTCCTATAACGACAGAGGTGTTCCGATCTCAAACAACTGGAGATGCCCGATGTAGTTGTCCAAGGAATGTATTCAAATGCTGGCAACTTCTTTCCTATCCTAATTTATCTTAGTTTTACTGTACATTACTGCTACCGTTTCATATACCCTTATTGTTGCCATCTTCGGAATCCATTTTTCTGGTCGCTTCTCGTAGTCTGACTTCTCTGCCTTCCTACTCTCTGAGAGAGACCGAGCGGTTATCTTTCATCATTGCTTTTGGGCGATGGTCGGCTTTCGTCAATGAGCTTCTTTTGTAGACGCTCTTCAAAAGATAATGATGAATGATTTGAAGTAATACTACGTGAGCTTCCCTTGTCAAATGCGTTTCTCTTCACAGCTGACAATCGATTCTCATCAGTAAGCTTCCTTTGAAGGCGTTTCTCAAACGAATCCATGCTGTTTTCCGAATCCTTTTTCTCCAGTTGAGTTTTTGAGAGAGACAGAGCACGTTGGTACACATCTTGAAATCTTTCATCAGAGGTTTTGGACGATGGTCGGCTTTCGTCACTGAGCTTCTTCTGCAGACGCTCCTCAAACGTTGATGTTAATTGCTTTGACGGCACAGACACCGATTCAAAACTTCTCGAGGATAGTCTATTCTCATCAGTAAGCTTCCTTTGCAGACGCTCCTCAAAAGTTGATGGTGACTGCGTCAAAGGCACAACACGCATACACCTTTGAGATGAAAGCCGTTCTGATGATCGGTTTTCTTCACTAACTTTGTAAGCGTTCTTCAAACGTTCCTGACTGGTTCGACGAGCGATCACTACTGAGCTTGTTACGCAAGCGGTCATCAAACGAAGGCGATAATGGAGAAACACTACGTGATCTTGAATCAACCGACCCAACGCTAATCTTCTCTGCGAATCTTTTTTGGAATGAATCCATAGCCCTAGTCGAAACACTTTCAGCTCCAGATTTACAGCTGCTATTCTGCAAGCTTTCCCCTCGAAGCTTTTGATGCAGTCTAGATTCAAAACTTGTAGTTGTTGCGGTTTGTTCACTTGCCTTCCTCTTTAACCGATCTTCGAAACTTTCCGGGGAGGAATAGCTGTCTGTAAGTGTTCGGCCCGAATTTGCTTCTGTCTTGCGTCGCAGCCGCTGTTCAAAGCTTTCTAGAGAAGAGCTGCTATCCCCGTGCCTTCCTTGTGAGTTTGACTCTGTCTTTCGTCGCAACCGCTCTTCAAAACTGTCAAGGGAAGAGCTATTGTCTGCCTGCCTTAATTCTGAGCTGGATTCACCAGCCTTCTTTCTCAACCGTTGTTCAAAGATTTCAAGTGAAGAATTGCTTTCTGAGTGCCTGAGCCTGTCATTACCTTCATTGGTCTTCCTCTTCAGTCGATCGTCGAAGCTGTCAAGAGAAGAAGTGCTTTCTGCGAGTCTCATCTTTGAGCTAGATCCAGCAGTCTTATCTTTCAAACGCCGCTCAAAGCTTTCTAAAGATGAATTGCTACGTGAGAGAGTTAGCCTTGATTTCGACTCCGTCTTCCGTCGCAACCGCTCTTCAAAGCTGTCCAGGGAAGAGTTACTACCTGCATGTCGCAGCATTGAGCTGGATTCTCCAGCCTTGTTTCTTAACCGTCTTTCAAAGCTTTCAAGTGAAGAATTGCTTTCTGATTGCACCAAGCCTTTGTCTTGACTTGAACTTCTCTCGGTATCCGCCTTTTGACGTAGCCTACTTTCAAACACACTGAGACGAGCAAGCGATCCTTGTCGATCGACAACTTCTCTCGACATACTGCGAATTGGTTGATTTGGACTCACTGGACTAACAACGGCAACTTCAACACTGGCCTGATCATCAGGAAGTTTTTCCACCTCAGGCTCATCGTCGGATGTGTCTTGATAGACTTCGGGATAGACCTTATCTGGTTTCATTGTTCCATCCACGTCATAATCGTAAAAAGGGTCTTCATTGATGACTTTGATCCTTTGAATTGCTTTGTAGAAGAAAAATCCTGCAGTAAAAACGACGAAGACGCATACAATGATGACTGTTGCTGTCAAAACAGTTTGAGAGCCACCAGTTTCCTCCTGCGGTAACGTCGCCTGAGAGGGAGCAGGTGGTACAACCTCACGTGTTTCTGCCTCCATGTCCTTTCCGGACAATAGCCCTCGTTCTGCTAGTGACGACATGACTTTCTTCCCGCTGTCGGCATTAATCGAATCCTCTACAAGCTTACCCAAGTCATTAGGGTCATTTCCATCAGTAGCACGATACTCAGCTATGACTGTATACTCAAGAGTCAATTTACCCAGGCCTCCTTCTTGTAACTTGCGAAGACCGCCATCATTAACCTCGAAATCGAAATTTTTGCACAACACTTCTGTAATATTAAATTTGGGAGTAGCTGCCTGTAGCTGCTCTTGAAATCCATTGCAGAATGCACCCTCGTCCTTTGGTTTTCCGTCTGCATTGCTCACAATCAAGAGAAGCTCTTTCATTACGGAATCATCACCATCATACGAAATCGATAGCTCTTTTGCGATGGATTTTGAACTCATCCTAACGTAATGTTTTAAGAGTGAGGAGCTCTTAATTTTTTTACGCAGATGCTGAAACCACATGATGACGATGTATTTCTCACACACGTTGAACTCAGTAGCAATGGCGTTACCTTGGCGACAGTCTGACTCTTTTGCTCCAATAATCTTCTGCACTGTCTGAGGTTCAGTTTCGTCAATGCCGAACATAACTTGAGGGTCGTTATGAAAATCAGAGAGAACATTGTCGGAAGATCTGCTGAACCGATTATTAAATGCCAAAGTCATGTTGCCTAACAAATCATCCTCGACTTGTTTTTCTTTTGAGGATGGGTATGAAATGAAAAACTCAAAATCCACACTGAAGTGATTAAATTCAGTGGTAGGGGCTGCGCTTACACTGGGAGAAAAAGATGGCTGTGAAGATGGAAAAATAATCGGGGCTGAGCTTGGCATATGAGAACGAGTGGGAGAAGCTGAGGGCTGAGCCGTCGGATGTGAACTTATAGAAGGCGCCGCCGTTGGGCTCGCAGATTTCGTTGGAGATATTGTTGGAGATCTAGTTCGGAGGCCTTCCTGAGTGACCACGACCGGTCCTATGCTTGATAACGACGAGAAAAAAGGGTTCCCGTTAGCGTTGTTATTTAGTGTGGAAAGGAATTGACCACGTCTTGAATCAGTACTCAAAGGCAGAAGAATCAACTCAATTGGGGGCGTCTCGTCGTTCTCCGCGATCTTATACTGAATCTGTGCATCATAATAGAATCGAACTACACTGCAGTTATCTCCTTTGGGCGATGCATCTTCGTGGGTGTGAAAAGTGATTGAGATGCTGAGCATCTTCGTTGTGCCGATTGGGTCTTCTTCGTAAGCCTTCATTGAAACTTCCTCGAGAGAATCAGCAAGCAATGGATAGACAATGGCCCCATCAACAGAACACGCCTCCCCATTCCTAACGCTTTTCGTTTCAAAGAACAAATCAATAGTGTTGTTAACTATCGTTACGGTTTCAATGATGCGGGTGGTAGTGGGTGAGCTGGTTGTCGTAGGGGATAGCGTAGGAGCAAATATTGGAGGACATGATTCTCGTGTCCATACTTTACATGGAATTATTGACGGGGTGTAGAACTCGACATTGCTCGGTTCAATAGCTGATGACCAAACAATTGCCTATAGTCGTCATCGATAGACAGATATAGATATACATTTTTTAGGAGATCAGAACAGTCAAGTGAAGTATATACAAATGATGCATGTGCTGCTAAGGGAACTTACCGCTCTCCCCACGCTAATCTGCATACTATGGCCATTTAAGCTAATCGCATTCGCATCCCACGCATCAGCAGTATTCGCTGAGTATGGCGAGACACGTATGATAGATTTCGTGAAGCTCAAATAGAATGATTTTACATCTCCTGCTCCTAATGAGATTGGGTTGCCGAAACTCCCCAGAAACGTAGCTCCATCTTCATCAAGCTGCGTGTCTGCAATTGTTCCACCATGTATTCTTTTCCAATCCCCCGAACCATCTAACGTGGTCCCAATAGAGTTTGTTCCGTCTCCATTCATGGTGAATAAATCAAACTGTACCGAAGGAGTGATCGCAGCCTCATCTAGGTACACACTGATGGATGACACAGATGAAGCAGAAGTGCTCCGAAGTGAAAAAACGATGCCTTGAACCAATGTGATGTTTGGTACGAAAGGAGAGTTTGAAAGCATGGTTTCATGGCAGCCAGCATCGTCTACCATCCAAGTATTCAAAATTCGTTGTTGGTGGATATGTTGACCTACTTCGTCAGCTGTGACTGTGATAGCAGAGGTCAACAATAATAATACTAGCGTGATCGCTATGCTAACTAGCTCAGCAGCAACCTGCATACTAACCCCACGAAACTTGTCACGGTGAAACAATCTTGTGTATATCGTAATTAGAGATACAGCAATGTAAGAGTGTTTCAGTCTCTTGTCACTGTTAAACAAACGCCGCAATTTTAAACCCGCAGTTTCGACTAGTACCACAACCAGTTGGTGCAGGCAAAAACATGACGTGCCGCTTGTCAACGAACTCGACACTATCAAAATTCCAACATGCCTTATTGCTCCGTTCCCATTTTCTGTTTTCTGTGCAGTTTTGTTTTGTCTTGCCAAAAAACTGTAACATTTTGGAAGGGAGTCAGAGATGAAGATGTGACAAAAATGAGACAATCTTCATCTTGGTCTTGTGGCGTTTGGCTGTTGGCTTTCCTCGTCTTGCTCTTGCATCGCTCATCGCCACTTTTAGGCCACTTTTGCTTTTTACTATGTTCCATTATTATTTTTTATTCAACTCATCAGAGGCATGCTATGGTGTGGGAAGAAGAAGAAGCGCTAATACGGAGGACCAAACATAATCACAACAATATGGACTCTAATTTCATTCAAATGGCAGCTGTCTCATCTTCCGATGAAGAGCAGGGGGGGCGAAGACCCGCCTTTACTGCGCTGAATGCAAGCTCCCCACTAAGGAATGACAAGAAGGAGCTTGATACCACCTATCATATCAACGAAGAAGATCATCAAACGCTTTCAAACAATGGCGGAAAGCGACAAACCCGTCTACGTGACCAGATACACTCGTTTCGTATCATGTCTGCACCATACTTTCGAGAGAATAGAGAAGGACGATGTCTATTTGCAATCATGGTGGCGTTGAGTCTGGCTAACAGTGCAGTTCGTGTAATTTTTTCGTACTTGGCTAGGGATTTTTGGAGTGCCCTATCCAATAAAGAGGTAGAGCAGTTGTAAGTGTCTATGCGCAAATGATTATTTGTCTTAATGATTATGTGGCCATCGTTCTCATCCTTCTCTCTGTCAAAACAGCTATGGAATCATGACTCGTTTCTTGGCGGCTTGTGCCATCCTCGCCCCGATTTCGGTTGCATACCGTTATCAGCGACAAAAATTGGCAATTGCTTGGCGGAAATGGCTAACTGGAAGGGTATTGGATCTTTACTTTTCCAACAAGGTCTACTATGCCCTGGAGAGACAATCAGGAGGAGGCACGTTGTCACCAGACTACGACGAAACAACAGTATCGTCAGGACAAGCAAACAATGAAGTTGACAACCCTGATCAACGCATATCGGAAGATATCCGCAGTTTTACAGAGTACTCCCTTACACTCTTTCTCACACTGGTCACATCCTTCATTGATCTAGTTTGCTTCTCTTTCATTTTATTTTCCATCATGCCACAACTGTTCATTGCAATATTTGGATTTGCAACTTTGGGCACCTTTCTCACCATCTGTGTTGGGAGAGTGCTCATTAGACTGAATTACGAGTCATTGGCAAAGGAGGCTGACTTTCGCTTCTCCTTAGTTCGAGTACGTGAGAACGCAGAGTCCATAGCCTTTTATGCTGGAGAGGCGGTAGAGGAGCGTGAAACATTTCGTAGATTTGCACATGTGATTGGCAATATGACCCAAATCAATTTTGCACAGATGAAATTGGACTTTGTTACGACCTTTTACAACTACATTACGTGGATTTTGCCAATCATGGTTGTGGCTCCAGAGTACTTCGCCGGAAATGTTGAACTTGGTGTCATTTCACAGGCTAGCGCTGCGTTTGGTCATATTCTGGATGACTTGTCGATCGTCATAAATTCATTCCAGGACGTCAGCAAATTCAGTGCAGGTATAGATCGACTGTATTCTTTCATATGCGCCATACAAGTACTTGATCCAGAAAGAGACATTGGATCATTGCTCATGTCAACTCCTCCGGCTAATGCTACATTATTGGGTGGATATACTTCACCACGAAACATGGAATCCGTATCAGCTGCGACAATCAGGGTAAAGGTGTTTAATCCAAACTACGTCAACAATTACCCGAGCGCACAGGGCTCGTCCTCGTCAATTCTGTCGATTCAAGATCTCAAACTGATCACACCTGACAGGAATCGAGTACTCGTTCAAAATCTGAACTTCACGTTGCCACAGGGTAAAAACCTGCTTATTGTTGGTGCTTCCGGGGCAGGAAAGAGCTCTTTGCTCAGGGCTGTAGCAGGATTGTGGTCATCAGGAACGGGAGAAATCGTCCGGCCAAGTTCGGAACACATCTACTTTTTGCCTCAGCGACCTTACTGTCCTCCAGGGTCTCTACGCGACCAACTGCTATACCCCAGTACAGAGATGAATTTCAATTCGAATCAGATAGGAATGGATGAGAGCGCACATAGCCCAGATGGGGGACCGAGTCCGAAAGATAGACGGCGCCTTGAGAGAGATTGGAGCGATGAAGATTTGCTGCGCGTCCTAGATTCCGTCAATCTACCTGATTTGGCTAGCAGATCAGGTGGATTGAATGCTGTTTTAGACTGGAGCAATACGCTTTCGTTGGGTGAGCAGCAAAGACTAGCATTTGGAAGGCTCGTAGTGAACCGACCAAGATTGGTAGTTATGGACGAGAGTACATCGGCTTTGGATGTTTTGGCAGAAAAGAAGATGTACAACCTACTGAAAGACCTCGCGACAGATATGAAAGGACATGGAGGCTTGACGTATGTAAGTGTAGGCCATCGCCCAACGTTACTTGCTCACCATGATTTGAAGCTCTCTCTTCGCGATGGCACCGGGTTTTCTAGTGACATTCCACCCAATGCTGGAGCCGTAGATGAAGGATTCGTCCTTGCTTAATTAGATATAAGTCTTCTTCCGTATCTATCCGATTTTAATGCTATGACCTAACTATTTATTGTGCTAGAGCATCCACTTTACTCATCGTCTGAGTATTGGTATTTCGTAGAAAAGCTCTCCTGCGTGATGGCTCCCCCGGCTGACTTTGAAAATCCATTAAAAGTCCGCTTCCTCTTGTTCTTCTCGCGACAAAAGTCTTTGCCTCGGACGGTGAGTAACTTCTCACTTGCTTTTACTCCAAATCCAGAAGCACCGAAAGCTCCCTCGTAACTATTATCAGCAATAGCGCCTCCATCTTTCATCGCTACGTCGCCCCAGTATTGATCGTCAACTCGCTTGAATGGAGTGCCAGAACTTAGCGCTTGAGCTCCGTCTGTGCCTGCCTTCGTTTCAATGGCAAGAGCTGTATTTTTCTTGGGAGGGGTAGGAACCCAAGCAGCAGCGGCTGCTGCTGCCGCCTTCGCCTTTTCAGCTGCAGACTTTTGTTTCGCCGCGCGATGATCTTCTTCGTCCTCACTATCACTACTATCACTATCGGAACTGCTATCGCTGCTGCTACCGTCACTGCTAGATGAAGAATCGTCGTCTTTCTTTTTTGCCTTTTCGTCTCCTTCATCGTCACTTGAATCTGAATCTGAATCCACACTAGAAACACTTGACACTTCAACATCAGACACATCAGAGACGCTCACATCATCGTCATTTGAATGGCTGTTAGTCTTCGCTTTCTTTGTTGGGGGTGCTTTCACACTGCTGCTGTCAGATGACGAGTCGCTCTCACTAGTCGTTTTGGGAGACTCAGAATTTTCTGTCAGCTTTGGTTTGCTATCCTCCTCGTCGTCACTGCTATCAGAATCAGATGAAGAGCTAGAACCGTCGTCCTTCTTTGCAGCCATGACCTCTTTCTTTGGCTCTGCTTTCTTCTCTTCCTCTTTTTCATCGTCACTGTCACTACTATCACTATCACTATCACTAGAACCAGATGAAGAGCTAGATGCGATGTCCTTCTTTGCAGCCATGACCTCTTTCTTTGGCTCCGGCTTCTTCTCCTTTTCCTTTTCACTGTCACTGCTATCACTGTCACTATCAGATGAAGAGCTAGAAGCGTCGTCCTTCTTTGCAGAAACGACCTCGTTCGTTGGCTCCGGCTTCTTCTCATCTTCCTCTTCATCATCGCTGCTATCACTAGAGTCAGAACTACTGGAATCAGATGATTGTTCCATCTTAGTTGCTTTCTCTTTTGGTTTGTTCGCTTCCTCTTTTTCATCATCACTGCTATCACTGTCACTAGAACCAGAAGATGAACTCGATGAACTAGACGACGATGAAGATGAACTGCCTTCCTCTTTCGTTGCCGTCTTCTTGGCCGAGAGAGGGGTCACATCTGACTTCACCAACTTCAAAACATAATTCTTATCGTTGCCCTGTCCATCATTATTCTCACCATACAACACCTGCAAATCTACTTTGAGTGCTTCAACAGCCTTGCTGTATGCACCTCCAGTAATGGACTGTAAGTATGACAAAATTGCATAGCCCATTTGCTTATGTTGTTGAGAGACTTGTGTGGAAATTACTGCTGCAGCAGCGTCTCCATTTTTCCTGTTCTGTGGTGGAGGCATCACAACTTGTACTTTGCTCTTGAGAGAATGTTTTGCTGATGCAGCTTTGCCCTTCTTTGCAGCAATAGCTTTTGATGAGCTGCTCGATTTTCCCTTGCCCATGATTGCGGTAGAGTTAAGAGGTTGTGGAAATGGTATCGATGTATGGATGGATGTCTATGTTGCAGATAAAAAATGAATGAATGGAGGAGGGGAGATCGAGGGATGGGCGGGGTTGCTGTTAGTTGTGTCATGTGTCGGGTGTGAAGTAGGCAAATATGTCCGTTGTGACCTCTAAAACCCTCTCTTCTCCAGCCTCCCCACCACCCCAAGAAAAGCGTTTTTTGCCCTCGTGTTCGTGCTCGCTAATACCTACTTACTCTAGCAGCGAGACGCGGAGTATCGTTGCTGCAGCATTGTTGTTGTAGTACGCAGCCCTCTCCAATCCGTTGGCCACTCCCATCAACGGCCATACTGCATGTTGCTTAATCCTCCAAAAAAGCGACGGATGAGCTGCCGGCTACTACCGTGCTTGATGCTTTTGATAGCGACACTATCCTCATCAGGCTTCACAGTGATGGCTAAACGGATGGATATCAGCAGCAGGCTAACGAAGCCTCTTTACATTGCAGTCAGCACTGGCGACTGTGACTATGAAGATGTGGTGGTCAAGAGAAAAAAAGGTGTTCCCTCACTGACAGGCTGGTATATGAATCAGATTGAAAAACATGAAATTGCCACAAAATGCATAAGCACTGGCATATTAGCTGTCGTGGGTGATGTTTGTGCCCAAGGGATTGGAGAGTACTTGGTATCTGGAAATCCGTTTGCGAACAGTCTTGACAAACGTCGAATGATGGCCATGTTTTGTGATGGAGCATTATGCACTGGGCCACTTCTTCATTTTGCTTACGAGCTGTACGAAAAAGTATATCCAATCTATGACAAGGATGGCAAAAGGAGATTTGTGCCGACTCTCTCTCATGTTTTATTTGACAATTTTATCATGATAGTTGCATACATTTCATTTATGATGTTTTCAACTGCTCTAGTTGAAGGTCGATACAAATCAATTGCCCACGAGTTCGCACACGATCTCATACCTAACATTAAAACGTCCTACAAGGCATCAGCGATGGGACTCATGTGGCTGCAGTTGATCTCGTTTTATTGGTTACCTATGAAACTGCGAGTTCTTGCCGTAAATTTCATTGACATTATTTGGGTGGTCGTGATGAGTTTTGTCACTCATCTCCATAGACACTGAGTTTGCACCGTCACTTATCTAAATAGCTTCCGATGGTGTGTTTTTAAATGTAGGTCTAATCATTTGTATAGTTATGAAGGGATGATAAGCTTAAGAGAAAAGAATTTTAATTCTGTGCATCAAATTTTATCTGTTTTACGTGCAGGCAGCAGCAGAGGCATTCTAAATATAAGTTGCGCTTCTTATTGAGCATTTGCAGATATGCAACTGCAAGCCTTATCAGTGCTCTTCAAGACTATCAGCATAGTGAACACCTAGCTGCATCCTTGCCAAATGCTCGCTAAGATTCGAACACTCAGAATCACTCATAGATGCATTGTCATCTTCGTAGGAAGAGTCCGATTCACTCTGAGTCCCGATCATATCCTTCAAGTTATTGACAAATTTGCCAATACCCCCGCCGTTGGCTGTGTGTTTGGAATCACTAGTCACCTGTCGGTGCTCAACTAGCAACGAAGCATTAGTGTCTTCATCATCGTTTAGTAAACTTTGAATCTTAGCGGGTAGAGTGTAGGCAGCGGATGGCCTGTTGGTAGTTTGATCTGGCGTCTCAAATCCATCATCATCATCATCATCATCATCGCCAGCAATCAATTTCGATGGTGTACGTCTAGTAGACTGGTAGCTTGCCCAAGCCAACATACGTGACGCCTTGAGACGGATGGCATCCGCTTCATCGTTATCGTGTGAGTCGTCGTCATCAACGTCATCATCAGATTCACCCTTCTTCTCTTCATCAGAATCGTTTTCTTCATTTTCGTCATTATTTTCCTTCTCGCTGTTGTTTTCGTCCTCTTTGGCATCTAGTTTCTTATTCGCAGATGGTGTGGAAAACTCGCCCAATACGATGCTACTATTGCGCCTTGGTTGCTGCGAATCAATTTCGTTACCCTTGCTAGGTTCTCTGGCGCCGCAATCAGTTATCTCTGTCAACGAAGGGGTACGACTAGAACCAACAACTTGTGCCTTTTCTCCACCCGCACCACCACGAGATTTCTCCCCTTCCAACTCCATCACCTGCTGACCCAAATCCAGCACCTGATTTCGAAGCTTGTCTACCATCCGCTGGCTTTCTTTCAACTGCGTCCTGAGCGCCTCCATCTCGCTGGCATGTGCGGCGTATTTTTCCTTAAAGAAGTCTCTCTCTGCTGTTATAGCCTCAAGCTCTGCTGCTGCGGAAGAACGGGGAGAAACGAGGTCTCGGAACATGATAATTGGATGCTAACGAAGATTTGTATGCAGAGGAGGTGTATGGTGCATGGAGAGGAGGGCTTAGCTTTAATTATGCGTGCGAAAACAATAACGGCTCTTGTTGGGGGCGGCGGAAAAGTTTGAGAAAAAGTTGGAAAAAGAAAGAAAATATTGTGTTTTCTGGCGCCATGTTCCCGCAAATAAAATTTCTCCTTTGCCTGGAATTGAAACAAAGCAAGATGAAGATGAGGCCGTACTACGTCCCGAAAAGTCGTCCATGACGACGCTCTGCTGTCTGCTGGGTGCGTCGTTAACCGGATAATATATCACCAATTATAAGTAGGAGCTACCTTACTTCTGTGAATCATTATTGTCCCCCCAAATTACAAACTATGAAAAAAACTACAACTTCTTCAGTTGTTCAATCATCAACACACCTCCTCTTCGCTGCTGCTGCCGTCACAATGTCTGCACTAGCAGCGTCACCCGATGATCAATGTTTTAGCTTCGCACCCATGTCAAGTGTAGCATCTTACCTAGGTGCAACGTTGGACTACTCGGTTGCCGATAGAATTTGCTGTCACAATCACAAATATGCAGAGTATCGCGGCTACTTAGCTGCGCCAGAAGTGGATTTCTTTGGTAGGTTGGATCCATCAGTTGAAACGGTGTTTTATGATAGTGTTTGTGGACTTCCTTTGTTCATTGCCCCAAGAGGGCGATCGTTTGATGAATTTAAGGAGGAGAGCCTAAAACACGGGTGGCCTTCTTTCAGACCAGAGGAAAGTGTGTCTGAAAATATCATTATATACAATGATGGTAGGATGGAGTCGGTTTGTAAAACTCATTTGGGCCACAATCTTCCCGAAGGGGGTGTGGATCGTTACTGTATTGATTTGGTCTGTATGGCGGGTGAGCCTCTGAGTGCTGATGATGAACGAAATCAAATCTTTCAATACTTGCAACAAAAAGAAGTTATCTACCCAACTGAACTGAATACAACCGTCTACACATCGTCGGCGGAGCAGTACAGTGGCAATACGAGTAATGCAAAAGCTATCGTTGTCACTGTAATAATCGTTGGATTAGTTGTTGCCATGGGTGCATTTTTATACTTTAAGATATGGGAGAGAAGTGATGGGGAGAGAAAAGGTAAGGAAATCAAAAAATACAGCAATGAAACAAGTATTAGCATTCATAATGAGGATGATACATAATATTAGAGCATGCTGGAAATACCAATGATGCAGGGATTGGTTATGTTGTAATTTGATTATGATTGTTTATTGTTTAACAAGGTTACAAATAATGCAATACAATAAGTACACTTCACTCAATCACTCTACTTTCCAACGCTCTCATAGCCTTCACGAGTGGGGCCTGTACGACGACCAACAACTATGGCAGCAAGGCAAACTGCAATCATAACTCCGATTCGTATCCAAAGGACATTGCCACTGAGACCCATCCAATCACTGAAGTAGTGCTGCACTGGATAAATCACTCCTGCGGCCAACAAGGTCAAGGCAATTATGGTCTTTACTACAAGCTCTTGTCCAGATTCGTCTTCAAAGAGTAATGTAAAGAACATAGCTAAGAATGCCTCCAAGATAAGAACTGTGATGAATCTCCATGTCCAAGCAGCAAATGCAGTCATTTCTAATCCTTCTGCCATCAATTTGGAAGGATCAATAAAGTCAGCGAAGGCTAAAAACTTGCCCATAGTAAGCACTGTGAACAAGAGCACAAGTGACTTGCAATTCACTCCCAAACCCTCCTTTACAGGATTCTTTTGAGCCCACTCTACATCCGTCTGGGACACGCGGCCTGCAAGAACAAAGACAAGAATGAGCGCCGTCCACATGTCTCCCATGTGCATCCATGATCTTTCGAAGCCACCATACTTCGCATTACCGATGAAGACTACACTGACAAGTAAAGCAGTGGCAGCATTCAGTGCCATGTTGGAGAGCCTTGTAATTTTCGCGGGCTTGTCCTTGTTGTGATAAGTAAGCATGCTGTAGAGTCCGCCAACATACACCATGGAAACAGCCATCATTCGTTGCATGACGATTTCGGATTCAATGCAAGGTACCCCAGAGAAGAGTTTGCATACGTCGATGGGAAACATAAAGAGTCCGCCTAACATGTGGAGGAAGGAGAAGAGATAGAGTTGCCATGGGCAAGTAGTATTGAAGTCGATTAGTCCACCCATTGTATTGATAATGATATATTTTCTTCTTTTGTTCCAGAGATCTTAGATGTAGTGTGTTGTCCTTGGTTGGTAGCTGGGATTTGATGTGATCGAGTCGATGTCGCTTTGTTTCTTCTTCTTCAGTTATGGTCAGTAGAATATATTTTGGCTGCGCCTGAAGAGGAGATTGTCAACCCCGTCTTATTCTGACATGAAGAGTTCTCGTTTTGTCGCTGCGTTGCTGTCTGCTGTTGCCTGGTTAGAAGTAGGCAGCTTTATTGGCTTGGATATCGTCATATTCTCATTAGCTCCTAATAGATACAAATATGTATGTACTCTATCTCTAACTATCTATCTATCTATGCTATGTACTGGTATGACAAAATCTGACAAAAAAATAACGAACAAATGAATATTTGGTATCAGTATCGCGAGATAACATATTATTAGGAGAGAGCATGGAGATCCAACAATGATGAGACTGCCTCCACCACTACTGCAATTAGCTTTTGCCTTTATGTTCCTATCACGAGGAGGAATATTATGCTTTACTTCAAAAGCAAATAATCGAAGATGGCTTCCAAAGATCCAAATGACACGGCTATTTTCGATGAGTGATGGTGATGGCTACAACGACAACATCGTACCAATCACTGTATTGTCAGGATTTTTGGGTGCAGGGAAGACATCCTTGCTGCAACATATGCTATCACACAACGAAGGGAAGAAAATAGCCGTCATCGTCAATGATGTCGCGTCTGTGAATATTGATAGCAAACTTGTGCGTGGTCAAATTGTGTCCAATGATGCAGCATCACCAGCGGGTATTGTAGAGTTGCAAAATGGATGCGCATGCTGCTCAATATCAGGCGAGCTGCTAAGTTCGGTATCAGAGCTGATGACATTATCAGACTTGAGACAAGATGATGAAAAATTCGATCACATAGTAATCGAGATGTCAGGAGTTGCCGAGCCACGTTCTGTTCGCAACATCTTTCAGGAGGCTATGATGTACGACATGCCTCTTATGGATAGGGTTCGGTTGGATACACTTGTAACAGTTGTAGATTGCAGTACGTACCTGGACTACTTACGATCCGAAAGGCTGGCCGATGTAGAGGAATCTCCCGAATTGTACTATCGTGATGAAGGAGAGCGAAAAAATACGGAGGAAGATGATGAGAGTGATTGGATGCGAGGAATTGCCAATTCACCTGACGGTTCGTTAGGAGGAGGCGTATGTGATTTGATTATTGAGCAAACAGAGGTTGCAGATGTCATCTTGTTGAACAAAGTTGATTTAATTCCAGGCAAAGTCGCAGATGTGGAGCAACTCGTTGCAGCACTCAATCCTCGAGCAAAAATCCTGGCAACAAAGTTTGGCAAAATTGCCAGTTTGGACGAGATTTTAGCATACACGAAGGGACAAGGAGTGGCAATAGATGGAGTCGTGGATGATCACAAAGATTTTGTTAAAGCAGCTGATGCACAGAACTGTTCTGACCCAGACTGTACTGATGAATCTCATGGCCATTCACATTCGCATGGCAGCCATGCCAGTCATTCTTCCGATGAAGCAACAACATGTAATGATCCAAACTGTTCTGATGAATCGCACAGCCATGAACATTCGCACAATCATTCGTCAGAGAAAACAAATCATGCGGGTATTGGGACGTATGTCTATCGAGCACGAAGGCCATTTCATCCGACCAGACTTATCTCGGTACTGCAATATTTACCGGTCGTCAGGGGTGTTCCGAAAGAGGAAGGTCAAAGTGGTCTAAGTCCTATGGATGATAGTGAGGCTAAGGTGTTTCAGAAAGTATTGCGATCAAAAGGTTTCACTTGGATCGCCGATTCTAATGTCAAGGCAAATTACTGGTCTCATGCTGGAAGCTCGTTCGAGTTACAGTGCTTAGGAAGGTGGTGGGCAACTTTACCACAAAATCTGTGGCCTGACGAAGCGCGTGAAACAATTCTAGCAGACTTCGATGTTGCTGACCACAATGATGAAACTCCTGCTACTAGTTCTGTTGCTTCGGTTGGAGATCGTCGACAAGAGATTGTCTTCATTGGTCCAGGTTTAGGATCATCTGACTCGCAGACCAAAGTGAAGTCTGTGTTAGATTCGTGCTTATTGAACGATGAAGAATGGGTTGATTTTTGTAGCAAATGGGGAAACGAAGCCGCTCTCGTGACTTCATATGAGAATACTTTAAATACTCGAATGCTGACTTATTGAAGAGAGCTAAAAATAATAGCAAACTTTGTTGCAGAAATATCACACGTCATTTTTATTCATTACTCAAGGGTGTAAATTCATCTGAAAGTACCATAAATAACACCTGTCATCTCCGTTTCCCTTTCGAACTGTTTTCGATATGTAACTGTGTCTAATTCCCTGTTGAACTTGGTGTAGTTAATCATGGGCCTAAAAATCGGTTCTTTGGAGAATGTTTCAACCCAGATAGGATTGTACGGTCCTTTATCTTCAGAAAACTTGATCTCCTTGCAGCTGGGTGGAAGATGAAGATGACCCATTCCAATCTCTTCAAACAACTCAGCAAATTTATCTTCGCATGACCGAACTAAATCTTCGAACCAAATCCATAGCGGTCGTTCTTGTGTTGGTGAGGGCAGCGGAATGAAATTATGATATGCCGCATGGACAATCGAGCGAGCGAACGCCACTGTACCTTTAGCATACTCAAAGACTTCATTTGCTATGGCGATCTCAGTGGCCTCACTACCAGCAACTCTCTCAAACTTCTTCATCTTGCCCCATCTCTTGGACATACTGATACCTTTTTCGATGGCATTGGCTCGCATCTGTATAACTACTGAAGCGTTGTAATCCCGGATGAGATCAACTAACTCCTGGAAGGTTTCTTCTGTTCTGAATCGATCGTTTAGATGTGCCGCGCATACCCACTTGCCAGTTTGATTTGCTGGTAATCTTCCACATTTTTCGAAGTGATTCCTCGCATGTTGTGCGTCTCCTTCCCATTGCGAAAAAATAGAAGAGTTGTAGTGCTTCTTAAATGTTTGATATACAAAGGTAGAGCCAACCCTCGAAGATTTGATTATCATCAAATACCTGGGATAAGGCCGCTCCTCGTCATGATGTGTTATCATGATAGATGCTGCATAGCCATCTGAAAATCCTGTCGCATTGATAATACGGTCGTCACGATCACTTAAAGTATCACTTAAAATGGCCGGCTTTGCAATAATTTGAGATGTTGTGATTTCTCCACACGCCGACTGCGCCGACCTTGCATATGAAACAATGAAAGAGAAAGAGAGGATTCCCGAGATGAGAAAAATGCTGCGCAGCGGGTCCTTCTTGAAGAAGTTGTTTAGACTGCCGCCGCGTTCGACCACCATTGTCTCGAATTGGCAGATTATCTTCTCTACTCTCTCTCTAGAGGTTGATGTGTGGCTACATAATAGATGCCCGGCGCAACTTCAAAACCCATCGTAGAATTTTTTGTACGCATCATAGGAACTAGTTAGCATGCGTTCGCCGTCTTTGCATAACAACGCCCGTGGACGTGGGCAAG
>JALLBJ010000448.1:0-23641 GCA_036940105.1 Skeletonema potamos | reverse complement strand
CATATACCACACCCGCTCTGAAAAGAGTTTGAAAAATAAGTACGTCCCCTCTGAATGTAATACTTTCAGAGGGCCCTTCCAGCGACACCTCACGTTTTACCTACTGTAGTTAAAATAAATGACTGTCTCTTATGGGCCAACAAGCCGTCTACTTGTTCATCATCATCACACACACACACATCGACGAAAACCACCACTTTCCATGATGGAGTAATACTACCTCTCAAGTTTACTGTTGACACATGCACTCTCTATTTTATTAAATATGTATCGTGTCGCTGCCTGACGAAAGTGATGATCTGCCACATTCCGAAGGAATGGAAAGTGGATAGTAGCGCTTTTGTGAAACAATGTAGCTAGCTGTTATTGTACCTCCTTTACAATTCATCATCAGAATCTTCCTCCTCTTCTTGAAACGGCGATGTGTCATCTTGGACGGAGACACTCCTAGGCCCAACATCTTCTTTGTCAGACACAACCTTTCCATCCATCCGACCATCACCCTCATCACTATCATCTTCTGTAACATCAGCAGCAGCAGCAGCAACAACGACAAAGTTCGGACTCTTCCTCAAAGTTCTCAACCAATTAAAATCCTTCACATCCCAATACATATTCTTCTCCACCACATCACTATTATTATTATCATCATCATCATCCAAGTAAAAATAATCCCCCCCAAATACCATCCCCTTACAATTCTCAATAATTGGTCCACTTCGTACCCAAACATGGAACGTAACATGGATAGAATCATGTATACGAAGTTGATAACAACTACAACGAATTTCGGATGAGTGACAATTCGTCAAATGGACAGGACCCAGGGTAGGTTCTGTAACGTAGATATGACAATTATGTATGTTCTTGATGTGGAGTGAGGGACGGGAGCCGTGGAGTAGGATTGTAACGTTGGTTAGATTTTGAAGGAGGTAGGACATGGATGATGATGATGACGACGACGACGCAGTAGTAGTAGTATCAAGCTGTTGAATATTGTTGAATGTAGGTGGTGGATGTAATGAATTATTATTGATGCGTCTTGGACGTCTGTAACATTGAAGTTGAGTTTCTGTCATTTCATTCACCTTGATGTTCCCATTGGAACATATTTCAATGGTGCAGTCACGTTTATTTTCCAATACTCCTCCATCATGATGGAATAATGCCTCGTTTGTATCTTGTTGTTCATTTGTTTCCTTGCAAGTGTTGTTACCATCATCATGAAGTTTACTTGACGGCCCCTCCAAGTTGTCAGAAACAGCACCACCACCACGTACAGCATCCATCCCCCCCTCTAAACCATTGCTCTTCTCACCATCCAACAATCTCTTTCCCTCCATTGCCTGTCGATAGCGCCGAAACACAAACTTCTCCGTGGGAGAAATAATCGTTCGTGCCTCATCGATGCACTTTAACAATCTATCCATTTCTTCGGATAATATTCTCATATCTGTCTGCGTCATTTCCGGCATTGGTGTTGAGAGTATATTGGATAGCAATTGATTGATGGTGGAGGTGTCGTCATTGTTCCTATTTTCGGATGCAGCGGCGTTCATCATGGAAGATGAAGAAGAGAGACAATGCCTTCGTAACGACCGAACGTAATCCAAAAGACAATCCAATTGGATCCGTCCCTCACTCCGTCGTGTAGCGGTGGAGTAGTATGTTCTGGCATTATCGTAATTCTTATTTTTGGAAATCATCATCCCCCCGCCGTAGTTGCCGTCGTTTGCAGTAGAATTCGCTGCGGCACCGCCGACGACGCAAACCCCCTCGTCATCATCAACATTGGGATGCAGTAGTAGTAAAATTTCAATCCGAGATTGTAGTTCCGAACATAATTTACGAAAGTTCATCCAAAAACGATGCCCCTCCTCGTTTTGGTTGACGACGTCATTTTGGTCATCATCATTGACAATTATTATTTCATCGTTGGAGAGATCATTTTGGCTGGAAGATAGACCATTGGCATTGTTGTGCAGCTGATGATGATTATTGCGACGAGATGATGTCTTTTGCTGTCGTTGCTTGTTGTCGGCGAGACGCTCTGCCTGTGAGGCTAGAAAGCGTGCTTCTCGATCCATCGTCAGGCTGGTGAGCGAAAAAAAGAGTGTGGCAGATTACAGAGGAGAGAAAGTTGATGCCGCTTGACGAGAGAAAGATGCCGACCAAAAAATCTTTCAGCCACCAGTTGGCAAAGACGAGAAGCACTGCCGATCGACAGAACTTTACTCTCATCATCATCTGCAAACAACGGCAGCAATTCTCATCATTGCGGTTCATCAATCATGATGACAACAACAACCACCACCACCACCACCACTACTAAAACCCAATCTTGGGAGCAAAAGCTCAAGCAAGGTCAGGAAGTAAATGCCGACGAACAACGAAACATCTTCATCTACACCGGAGGACGAGCTCCTCGACATGTCACTCATGTCATTATTCATAAATCCGTCAAGATCATCCCCTTCCGAGCATTCTACTACTGTGAAGATTTAAGACGTGTAGAAATGCATGATGGGATTGGTGTAATTGGTAAAGAGGCGTTTATGAATTGCATCTCATTGAGACGGATTAAAGTTACATATGTTTCTGTGATTGGTGAAATGGCATTCTCGTGTTGCTGCGCTTTAACAACTTTGGAAGATAGTCAACGGTTGGTGAAGATTGGAGTACAAGCTTTTCTTGACTGCAGTTCTCTGGATCATATCAATCTTCCTTCCGTTGGTGTCATTGAGGCATCGGCATTCGCTGGTTGTACCAACATGATGTATGTCACTTTCGGCAAACACATTGGAGCGATTGAGGGATCTGCCTTCTATTACTGCACATCTCTGAGACAACTCAGTTTTGAATTAGGAGACTTTTCTGTCTCGATTGCCAGTGATGTATTTGACTGTTGTCATCAACTGATATCCGTAGACCTTGTTGGGAACATACACAAAGCCATCTCCTCGTTAGGATTGGAACAATGGCAACACGATATGAATGAAGAGATTGGTCGAATCAATGGTCTTCTTCGTAATCTCCATGCCTCACAGAAGACTTTCGAACTAAGCCAATGGATTGATTCCGTCCAAAGTAAAATGAAACGTTACAAATTGACGGAATATACGTCATTACTTGAGCTAGCCCTTTGGAAGGCCACAACTCTCAACATCATAGACGAGGAAAGGCATCAATGTAGAATCAAGTGTGGTGCAGCAGTTGTGATTCCAAATGTGATGGCTTTCATTCCAGAAGCTTCATACTTGTAGTAGTGTAATATTCCTCTCTATTCAAGGTAACAAAGGTTCGACATTTTTAGTTCTATTGAAAACTCCTCACTAGCTAATACGGGCATATATCTTCATTAGGTCCAATTTTTTTCATGAATGTATTGAATATTGTAAATCATCACGTATCACTCCACTTCACATCGACATCATTAAAAACTCTCCTCCCCACCCAACTGCACCAAAGCCCCCTGCCTCACCAAATGCTCCACATCCGACCTCGGTAAATAATGCGTACTCCCCACCTCCAACTCCACCACACCACACATCTCCGTTTCAATCTTCCCCAACCCCGCCTGTATCACTCTCAATTGAATAAAATTCTCTTCGGGAGGGTTCTGATCGGCATTCCAATCCAATCCCCCCATCGATCCACCAATGGCATGTCGTGATGCCAATTTATCATATTCATGGAAGAAGTCAACCTCGGCTTCACTTAGGACTGATTTCATGGGTGTGGCTAAATTACCGGCAGTTTCCCATCTTAGAGCACGTAATTTATCAATACGATGGGCATGATAGGCAAGCAGACATCGTTTATTCCGTTTTATAGATACTTCATGTAGCAGCATTACCGGACGCATTTCGATTGGGACTGGTGCAGCCCCGCCGCCACCAGAAGAGGTGTTACGATTATTTGCACGGACAATAGCATGTAGTTCTTCCGTGTGTAAATGTATTTCTTTTATGGTGGCTTTTACACCGTCGTCATTGTAGGAGGGGAGCCAGTCAGATCTTTTGAGTTCTCGGAGGAGGTCAACGCCCCTTTGACCGTAGTTCATGGTGGTTTGGGTGTTTCTGTTGTTATTAGATGTATCAATCAAGCGTTTGGAGGAGCGTCATTGTATGTAATATCTATGTTTTTTCATGAACATGAAGTCACAAAAAGGTATCTAGGGTAGGGGTAGCTAAATAAGAAGTAAGTAAGCTATGTATGTTTCCTTACTTACTGTAAGTGTAAGGTAGCGAGGTATGTATTTAAAAAGAAGGTTGCTCTTTCTCGTTGTCGTCGTCTCGGCGTTGATTCTGGAAGACATACTCAAGCGTATCATTGTTTTCATGTTCGAGTGAAGCAGCAGCTACCTCGAATGTACCTCGTTATCTAAGTATTTATAAGAAGATGCTCTCGCCACTATTCAACTTCAGAGTTGGTACAAAAAAAATGTTGTCTCGAATAGGCGAACCAGTACGCGGACAAAGCAATAAGAGATGTCATAGCCATAGCGATATAGCATCGGGAGACCGTCAGTTTTAGTTGCAATGGCTTGCCAACTCAATTGGATCAACAATGCTAAAATTGAGGCGAGGCTCAGGGGAGAGAGTCCACACACAGCTTCGTTAGAAAATTACTTTCTATATCTAGACAAGTACACATCACTTTCGTGTTTCTTTGGCTCCAGGAACACACAGCACATGACTCAAGCACTTACGAGCACGACACTGTTACATAATCCAGAATAGTGGCGAATGTTCTGTGGATACAATCGAATCGGGCGTACAACTTTTGTGCAGAGGTGCTCTTCTCGTGGCGGACCCACACGAATGATGCTGTAAGGTCATTGGTGAATGTCCAATGCCAGTGCCCAAACAGATACCACATTCGGTGACCTCAACAAGTTTGACGATAAGAAGTAATTCTCCGTTGCAAAGCTCTAACATAAGTACATATTGCATTAGGAACACCCCATCACCAGTCGAAAACTCCACGGATTGAAGAAGGCTCTGTGCTCATCTCAAGTGAGAAAATTGGAGATGTTAGATCTCGTATAGCCAGTCAACCGATCGCCATGCGGTATATTTGGAAGAAAAAGGTCTGAAACCCGTCAAAGTCAAGCGTGGTAATTTGCGTCTTTGATCTACCAGATCAAACGAATCTTGACTGAAACTGAAAGGCTTTGAATTTGAAAGGTGTCTGGAGCATGGCATGGCATCAATTTCATTTCGTCTTAGTCTTATCATGTAGGCTGTGTAAGTCTATACACATAATTTCACCGCAGCGAACACGCTTGGTTCATTCTATTCTTTCCAATCTCCTGGAGGCAATTTTTAGCTTGGGTTGCGTTGGGAGGGGGGGAGAGTTCATCAACGCTGGACTTGGGTGCTGTGTTCAAAACTGACTTACGAATGACGCATGCGTACATCTTTTTGTCAGTGCGAAAGCAAGACACCAAAATAAAGATTTCCTTCTTCCTAAAAAACGAACGACATGACTATGATAAGCACCTAAATAAATACTTTATTATTTTACGACAATCATGTCATTTCAAGACGTAGGCAGAGGAGGAGGACGCTCTACCCGACCACCCCCCCAGCGCCGTGGTCCACAACAGGGCTACTCCACAACCGGGGGAGCATTTTCGTCCGCCGCCGCCGCCGCAGGTAATAATAGTAACGGAAGATCACCTCCCCGTTCAGGCAATTCCAATAATAATAACACCAACACTACAACATCCTCCGCCGCCAGTGGATACGATCACATATCCGACTCAATCCTCCAATACCAAAAAAACGTCGCCCTCCTCGAACGCATGTCACACAAAGCCGAAGAAATAAATACCAATCCCGTCCTCCAAACACAATACACACTCCAAATTGACGTGATTACACAACTTGGATCCCGCATCGAATCACAATTAGCCATGGCCGATAAGCGATTGGCGACGTTGAGTCGAGCAGAGGCGGCAGGATGTCGAACGACTCATGTGAAATTAAATCGAGATTATAGAATGGTCGAACAAACGTTTAAGAATGTTCAGTTGGATGTGAGGAAGAAGAGGAGTTTGGCGGAGGCACGGGTTAGAGAGCGGAGAATGGAGGAGGAACGGAGGGCTTTGGAGAAGACGAGGGGTAATAGCATTGCTGCTAATGGTGGTGGATTCGTGGATTTATCGGGGGCTGGGAGTAGTGCTATGGGGGGAGGGGATTTATCAGAGGAGGGGATGAGATGGCAGATGCAAATTCAAGAAGATGTGAGTTGTTGTTATACATCATTGTTGTTTATCTTTTATTTGATTTCATCGCGATTCATAAAAATATTCATCCCCACATTCCATATCTCAACATCCTAAAAAATATGTATATATATTGTATAATCATCCCATACCATAGAGAATCAACGAAGAAATCATGCGTGAACGAGAAGAAGAAATCCGCAACATACACAAGGGTATGCATACGGTCAATGAAATTTACAAAGATTTAGCGCATCTAGTAGACAATCAGCAAGAGGGTGTAGACCAAATTGAGAATCAAATGGAAAATGCTAAGGATAATACGGCAAGTGGGTTGAAGCATATCGAGAAGGCGAATGAGGCTAGTTCGAGTCAATGTGTTATATCATGATTTGCAAATAATAGTATTATTTGGTGGGGGTGGGGGGGGGAGAGAGAGGAGAGAATATTGGGCAAAACAGCAGACGGCACTGAGGATTCATTATTTAGCAATTGTTGCAAACCCTATTTTCCACAAAAGTGACTTGGTAGAAGCATTGCTCAAGCATCATCAGGATAATATCAGGACAGTACAGTAGAGATTACTAATCAATGATGTCAAGATTGGATCTTTTTTTTGAACACAACGTCTAATCATTGATTACTCTTTTTTGGTAGTCTTTTATTACCACCGCCGCCACAATCATCACCAATTAAAAACAGTCCAACAGATTTACAAACAGAGTCAGGCCATATCCCAAAGATGGAAAAGTTTCTGCTCACCGTTTCATGATGAATGCTATGATACGACCCAAGTCGATTTGTTTGCAGCAACATGTCCACCAAATCCCATTCAAAGAATGTCATTAAATTACACAACAATGATTGAAATCTAAGATGAGTAAAGGGGATCAAGTATAACCAATCTGTGAATGGTCGTAGGGATGGATGCAGTTGTCCATATCCGGCGAATAAGAGTATGGGGAGGAGTAGCACTCCATTCATTTGGATATTGTCAAGAGCTTCCCCGTGGAGATTACTCCAACCGTTGAGTGTTCCCCTTCCGTATTCGTGGTGTATCTTATGCTTCGTCCACAGTCGCGGTATACGATGGCTTATATAATGACTAACTCCAAATTGAAGATCAGTCCAAAGGAGGAGACATATAAATGCCACAAAGTCTTGATGTAGAGGCATTGTTGCTTGTGGTTGAGTATTATCGTTGTCTATAATAATGCGCTCACCATCACCAACACCCTCCGCTGTCAACCCCAACAATGTAAACATGATCATGCCAAGTCCAAAAAACGCCGCGGGATCTACCCAGCTCAACGGTTTCACTACATATGGTTCCTCTGTTAATTTCAAAACATTGTACCCAAAGACCAATTCCAGAATTGCCATTGGTGGGAACAGTAATGGAAGCGCACCCAACGAATACCAAACACCCTTCAAATGAATGACAATGAAATAGTATAAGGTCGATGTTATTAAATCATGTCCAAGTGAGAATAGGAATGCCTTATGAGTATAACGGTTGGTTGTATGAAGGTGATGTAATTTGATGAGCGGTGAGAAGAGTTGAAATGTGATGAATCTTGATTTGGGAGATGCAAGGTTTGCAGAGACTAGCCATTGGTAGTAGAAGAATCCAATGATGGATTTGATACAAAAGAAGGGGATAGATTGATTGTCGTTTGGTGCTGCTGCTGTTGCCGCTGGCGTCGCCATTGTCAATAATTTTATGATCGAGGTAGCTTTCTGCTTGAAAGTTGAAGTTCCTCTTGCAGCGTCCGTTCACACCAACATGACGTAGGAATAAGTAGTGCAACAGCTGAGATATCTTTCTCTCCGGGCGGACAGTAGCGCGTAAATTTGGTTTTTCAACACCCTTTTATGAACACCATGTACGCAAAGAAGCCCTCCGTCAACGAACGGAACGCTTCGCTCCAGCTTATAATCGCTTCTTCAATAAGAGCAACAGAAGAGACCCCGGAGTTCATTTCGTTACTCTGGCGATTCTGGCTTCTTCTGCTACGACTACAACTTCTGACGCTTTCAAAGCTTCAGACCATCGCTCGGACGAGCCGCTGAAGTATCAACTTAGTACTTTTGACTCCTATCCTACACTTTATCTTTTTGAAGAAAGACATCATGGCGACGGCCGAAGCCCAACCCTTGTTAAAGGCAGTGCAAAGCCCTGGAGAAATTCCAGACAATGGCAGAAACGACCTGATTGCTCCCACCATCTATACAATTTTCACAGCTGCCTTGATTGCTATCATATACCAGCTTCGTGATGCAATCACCACGCGTACTCTCGGTTCCACAGCGTTGGCTTTCGTGACCGGGGCCCTTATTTGGGATAACCTGATCATTTCTATCGGAAGCTTCTTCTTTAGGGACATTCGTACCAACCCTATAAAGTATCAGATTTTGAAGATTTTGTCTTATCCAAGATTTACTCTGCATGCAGTAGGAGTGCCTCTTCAATTAATCACAATTGCAGAGATGGGAAAGTTTGCAGGAGTTGGGTTTCTGCAGAGTAATATCGTTCAAAGGATGGTTATTGTTGTGGCAATCGTAGTGGTAAGATATAGTTATGTACTACGCTTTTGTTTTGATCATTCATTAAAAGTAGTTAATCAACATGCTTCTCTTTTTCTTAGGCCATTGTAGACCGCACCAAGTTTGTCAGGAGTCCCGGAATAGAACTGAAAATGTGGGACCAACCTCCTTTTGGTGCTTTGCAGCGTGATCTAGTAATTTTTAGTTATGTAGAGCCAGACTTCGCCTATGTCATTCCTGCTATTATTTTGACTCTTGCCACTCTTCTCGTTGGTGTAGCTGCACTTATGGCGGGGGTTGAACCTGTAGTTGGAAAGGGGATGATTTTGGCAGGTTTGAGTGCTCTTATTGGAAATGCATTGCCAGGCCCTATTATGACCTTCACTGGTAACCTAGGAGAGGTTGGTATGCAGTGGGGCCTTCTCGTTGCAGCAAGGATTGTGTATGAGATGTAACACTGCAATTACGTAGTACCGATGATAATGTCGATGTGTGTGGATTACTAAGAAGTTATTCTCTGTTAGCGAGAAAGAGGTGGTGGCCATGTGTGCTGCTGCCCTGCGAGGTACGGAAAAGAGAAACACCAAAGATTTGTCTGCTCGTCTAGTACTGTTTTATGAGTAATTTACTAAGTCAATAATCTTAAATATATGGATTGTTAATAAATTAAAATGATAGATGATTGATTGTCTCTTGCTGCCGCTTCTCTGTTGTTTAGCTTGACTTGTTGACGGTACTCTTCAGAGAGTGGTAAGAAGAGGAAGTATTCTTGGCTTATGCTTGCTAAATCAGAGGCATTATTTGTTCTTTGAAAATGAGATAGCCGTCTGTGTTTGTAGAAATTCTACGTAGGAACTCAAAAAAGCCTCCTAACCACTCTCACCGTCACCACTCTTTTTCATTGCAAGCTCCATCAAGCTCCACTCATCAACTACATGAGTTACTTGCTTCACGCTATTGTAATAACAACAAAATGGCGACGAGTATCCCAGCCCCAGCGTCTATGCTGGTAGCAATAATATTAGCTCTAGCGGCATCATCATCAGATGGGTTCACTATTTCTTCTACGTCTTCCGCTTCATCAAGTCTACACAATTTTTCTTCCGGCCACGCATCGGTTTCACAGCACACATCACTATTCATGGCAGCCGCCCAAAACAAAAAGGTTGGACAACAACAAAAGAAACGACGATTTGTACAACACATTCATCCCGATGTAACTCCATCACCATCGCAGCAGAAGCCACAGCCGAAAGTTCAGAATGAAAATAGAGCCGCCACTTCAAATTTAGGCAGCCTCACATCAGATGTTAAAACCACCCAAAACACTAGCAACGACAGCAAATCAACCGAACGACGTGTCGAGAGAAGAATTGGACCACCACTCCAAACTAACAAATCAATCGAAGACTTAGAAGCCATTCTTGAAAAAAGATGGGGGACTGCTTCCGCCCGAACTACAAAATCTTCTCGTGGCAGCAGCAGCGGTGGTGGAGATGCAGATTTTGTACTATCTTTTGGTAGTGATGATGATGTATACGATGATGACAAACCAACGTCTAATGTGAAAGGAGCTGCATTGCTGAAAGGTGCTGCTCCTACGACTTTCCGATCAAAGCGGGTGGTGGATCCTTGGGCGGAGGAGGAGGGGATTTATGACTCGGATGGCGATGAGAAGAAAAAGAAGAATATTGAAGCCATTAACAACGAGGGGAGGAAAGAAAGTCAAATTAAGCAGCAAAGATACAATAAGCAAGATGCAATTCTTAATAGAGTTCGTGCCAATCAAGATCGGTTGCAAAGTAAACGTAGTGGCAACAGTGGTGATGGTAACAAAACTTTTGATGTACCTGTGGACATTTCTAGAGATTTTTATGACGAAGATGACGAGGGGTATGAATCTCGGCCACAGCAGAGGAAGAATAGTCTCGTTGCACCTCAGCCTGTAGGGGGGGAAGGGTCGATGAAGGCTTCGGCATCGAAATCTACATCTTCTTTGGCGGGTGGTATCTTCTCTGGCCGATCGGTCGATGACAAAAAACCTAGTGGGAAGAAGGAAAACAGCAGTAATCGTGCGGAGACGGAAGAGAAGGAGAAGAAACCAAAGCGCAAGGAGCCAGAATCAAAACCTCTTCTGGATGAAAATGGAAATGAAATGTTCCTCACTTTAGAGCAAGCAGAAAAAATTGTGCAGAAAATTTTATCGTCCAAGGCTGATGATGGAGATGACGACGACGCCAGCGACGATTTTTCTAACAGCAACGCTGAATGGGAAGACATTGGGATCACAGACGCTACTTTGTTATCCAACCTTCAATCGTCCACAATGTCCTGCTTTTCTCCTCTGCCGGTTCAGGAGAAGGCGTGCCCTCCCATACTTGTGGGCAACGACGTCCTCGTTTCGACACACACTGGTTCGGGTAAAACATTGGCATTCCTAGCGCCAATCGCACAGAGTCTTCTTATGGATACAAACAATATCAAAGGCTCTTCTGCATTCCCCAAGGCAATCATCGTTGCACCTGGAAGAGAATTAGCCAGTCAAATTGTTGCTGTCGGACAAACTCTCTTCGCTGGTACTGACTTGACTATATCACTTGCCATCGGGGGGACACCATTCGAGAGGAACGTGGAGAATCTACGTAAACGCAAACCCGACATAGTTGTTGGCACTCCTGGACGCATCGCAGAGTTGGTGCTTGGTCGTCCGGGCGAAAAAAAAGGTAAAATGAACATATCTGGTGTTCAAACAATTGTGTTGGATGAATTCGACGCCCTCCTTCAATATGATGTGCACAAGGAACCTACTGTTGCCGTGATGGAGGCGATGGACAGGCAACACGGCGAATCCCTTCAGAGGGTGTTATGCTCTGCTACTGCATCAGACATGATGGGAGAGAAACAGGGAGAGAATAATGTCGAGACTTACTTGCGTCCGGGATATGCCCATGCGTCTGTAGACGAAAGTGACGTGTTGGTGACGGCAGGTGTCAAATCCGATGCAAAAGGACAAACAAAAACTTCTCCCAGAGTAAGCCGAACAACAATACATGGAGCGCTTCACGTCCCACACCAAAGATTTGCATTAGATGCTGTGCGGAAGGTACTGAACACAGAGCCGATGCCTCAACAAGCTTTGATATTCGTTGATAGTCCTCGTAGAGTGGACATAGTCATTGAAAAACTTGCGAAAATGGATATCATTGCGGCTCCCCTCCATGGAGGTTCATCAAGTGGGAAGGGAGATCGGGCGGAAGTGAACAAGGCTCTACGAGAAGGTTATGTTGGTTGCGTTGTATGTACAGAAATCGCCGCAAGAGGAATTGATGCACCATACTTGACACATGTGATCAATCTTGACTTGCCGACCGATGCCTCGCATTACGCTCATCGTGCAGGCAGGTGTGGTAGGGGTGGTCGACCAGGTGTATCGGTATCTATTACATGTGATGGGAGGGAGAAAGGAGTACCGAGAAGGTTGGCAGAAGAATTGGGAATTACAATGCACAATGTCGAAGCAAGAGGTGGTAAACTGAGGATAGTCGAGAGTTAATTGTTTGGAGTTGAATGAAGTAAATACATAGACATGAAATATATCACTCACCTAGAATATCAGCCAGTACCATATGCTTTAGTACTTTCTCAATATCAGAATATCGTATCTATGAGAATCGCAGTAATCAGTGTGTTTGCATTCAAAGTGCAGCATCAATTATGCACGGAAGTTGAGAGGAGAAGATCCGCTATTGTGCCTCTCTCTAGAGATACTTAATCTGCAAGTAGCAACAGCAAGAGCAAACGGGCACAATAGCTGATCATACTTTAGCTGTAGAGGTTAGGGAGTTGAGCACTGCAGTTGCCGAGGAAGTTTGTAAACATGCAGAAGAACAGTCGCCCAGGAGGTTGGAAAGAATAGAATAACTAAATATATAACACCATCCTGCGTATTGGTTGCGGTAAAATTATGTGAATAGACTTACTGCCTACTCATGACTCATGATGTTTTACCTAATTTCCTATGTGATATGATATGAATGTGACTGTGACTGAATGATGTGTGACTGAATGATGTGAACTCCTTTCAATCAAGATTCGTTGGATCTGGTAGATCAAAGACGATACGCAATTTACCATGCTTGGCTTTCACGGGCTTCAAACCCGATCGGTTGACTGGCAGTAATCTCTAACATCTCCATTTTCCCCATTGCGATGAGCAGCCTTCTTCAGTCCAAGGAGTTCGACTGGTGTACCTAATGCAACATTCATGTTAGAGCTTGCAAAGGAGAATGACTTCTTATCGTCAAACTTTCTGAGGTCGCCAAGTGATATCTGTTTGGGCACTGGACCTCGAATGACGCATTTCTCTCCGTCACTCTCATACCTCCAAACTTGGTACATCTTTGATTCAACAAAAACACATCGCAATTGCATTCTCTGCAACAATAATAGGGCATATTTTTCTCTCTGTGATCCGATCCATGAACATGGCGGCTAGTTGCAACCAACGTTTTGAGTAACCCCGTACAGCTTCAATCGGATGTCCGCCACGAAGAGCGCCTTTGCAAGTTGTACGCCGATCAGAATTGTTACGGCGTGATTTTCGCCATTGAATCGGAGGGACCAATTGTATCGTGATCGTAAAGTGCTCATGTTATTTGCTGTGTGCGGACTCTCTCCCCTGAGCATCGCCTCAATTTTGTCAATTTCACTCTCCAGTGCCTCAGTAATCTGACATTGGGGTACCCCCGATGATGCGGCGTTGACATCTCTGGCTTTCTCGGCGTAATGCTTCGCCATTTCGATACAGCATTTTGTGCCAACACCGCAATTGAACACCCCAAGAACCTGGTACACAGTTGTCAGTGCTATGGCGTCCAATGAAGGATCATTCTCGTTCTTCATATCCTGAAAAAGAGAGAGCATCTTGGCACTTAGCTCCTCCCCTTCAATTCTATCCTCTTCCTTTTTCCCATCAAGGGCTGTAACTCTTCTCGTCAATGCTCCAAGATTCCAGCTTCGTGTTTTCACTGCCCTGCTAAATAACAAAGCACGGCCGCCAGGGGCGGCAGATATTGTGGTCTCTTTGGCCATAACTAACAATATCAATCGAAGTCAATGAAGCAGCGCAGCGGATAATTGATAACAGCAGTACGATTATTATGTGGCGATATCCTGGCTATCTCCTCCGTCTCCTCGAAGAAGAACGGTTATCTTTCCAAAATCAACGTCCTCCTATACTGAACTACACTATCTTCATTGTCACCACCGCCTTCCAGTCATTGTCATTAGCCAACGGATATTGAGTGACCCGATGACTGATCCCCGCCTGAAACATGAGTGCCTCTTGTCACCACATGACCCTACACCCATCATGTTCGCGTCTAAGGAGGAGGGGCAGCAGTAGGATTAATGTGGCGACATCCTTGCAAATCTCCTCGAAGACGAACGTGGTGCCCTTCCTAACCCCACATCATCAAACGAATCCCAAGGCGAGGCAGTGGCAGGATTATTTGACGACATCCTTGCTAATCTCCTCGAAGGACGTGATGCCGCCAACGCTCGTGATCTTTCCAAAATTAATATCCTACTAAACTGATCTACACTATCTCCATTTTCACCAGCCCCTCCCGTAGCAGTAGTAGTTGCTGTATTCAATATCGATGAGGATACAAACTCTCTACGACAGCATGGACATAATGGCTCCTCTTTTTTCAATAACCAAACCAATATACAATCCCTATGAAAGACATGAATACATTCTGGATTAGATGACCACGTAACGTAACATCCGGGTGAATATGAAATTAGACAAATGGAGCATGTTGGTGGTACAAGTCGGGTTGATGATTCATAATCGATTGTTGATTGGGGTGGTGGTACAGACCGAGCCACTGATAATACTGCTGCATCCTTATGTGTAGGTGTGCATGGTAGGCATAGCGCGCTATACTTGTTGTCATCATCGTCGTCATCATATACGATATCGTCTGTTTGATACAATGATAATATGCTGTTGTTTTTGTCACTCGTTGTTGTTGCATTATCAGCGGCAGACGGAAGTAAGGAAGACTGAGTGTTGATGCCATCACTTTTCTGAAGTTTTGGTTGAAGAGTAGTTGTTGCTGACTCCAGCATTGTATCAATTGTAGTAGTAGAATCTGGTGCATTATTCTCCTCAACTGTTGCTGCTTCGTCGCTGGTTTCATCTGCATTACGATGTTGACAAGACTCTTCAACGACATCAATCTCTTCATCTCCACCTTTTCTCACAGATGGCTTTACATCGACATCATTCTTAACTTGTGATTGTTTGTCAACAGCTGCATGTTTCTTGGATTCCAATGCCTCTTCGTAATCCCCGCCTTTACTATTTACAACATCAATCTCATTTTTTTGTACAGTCCCAAGTTCAATATCACCCTCTTCGTCCTCCTCCTCCTCATTACTTACACAACGTTGTTGTCCCCCCACCACACACTCAATTCCACCCCCTCCACCACGACTACTAATACTACCACTACCGCCACCGATCTCCTTTGGAATCAAATGACACTCACTAATCTCCAAACTACACTCCTTCAACAATCCCACCAATCGTCGTCCCCTCTCCCGTTTCCGTCGTTGTTCCCGTTCAATAATAGTACGTATACTACTCATCCCCCCCAATATGTCAGACATGATTATTTGTCTTCGTCGATCTGTATCATTATTTGTTGCATACATCGTGACATTATTATTGGTAGTAGTGGTAGAAGTAGTAGTATCATTCCTCGTAGATGATGATGACGACGACGAAGAACCAAATAACGATTCCAAAAACTCCCAATCCTGATCCCGTTCTCCCAATCGAATCACACTTTCCTCATTCCCCATAATAATCCCCCCATTCGTACTAATCCTAAGATGATTCAAACCACCACCACCACCATGATTATTATTATTCCGTTCCATCTCTTCCAATCTCATACGAATACTATGTATATTCTCATTCAACAAATATGCATTCCGACGACGTTTATAGTATGTACAGATTGTGGGTAGTATGCAGCAAAATATTAAAAAGACATACCAGCCCACAAAGGCGATGAATTCTTTCAAATCCGTATCATCATCATCGTTGTTGTTGCTTGTATATGATCGATCAATAGTGGTTGGATAATTGTTAAAGGCTGTAGTAGGGATGGAATTGGAAGGTTGATGACTCCGTTGTATCCATGATGTTGTAAGTCCAGGAGAGGAGGATGGTGCTATTGACATTATGGTGGGAGTGTGGTACGTTATACGTTGAGAGGTTGTGTTGTGCGTTGTATTGAAAAAGTCATTGACGTTGGATGTGAAGGGATCTTCTTTGTAGGGTTCGATTAGTGATGTGGTAGTAGTAGTGGCGTTGTCTGTATCATCATCGTCATCGTTGATGATGTTGTTGTCACTGTCGAATGATATGGAGGGACGTACTGGAGCGATTATTATTTGTTGTTGAAGTAGTAATAATCTGCCTCTGCGGAGGTTGGTGGTTGATGATGATTTTTTGGCGTTGTCGTTACTACCATGATTATTCTTCTTCATATCACCTTCTTGAGCAGCGATATGATTATTATTGATACAGCTGAGTAATAAGATGACGCTTGAGCTGTAAATGACGAGACGACGCTTCATTATTTTTGAAATGCGTAACTTCTGATTGTGTTCATTTATGATGATGTGTCGATACCATACAACCTCTGTTTGCTGTCGTCGTCTCCTATCCGCCACTTATTGCTCCTGTTGATTAATACCATACTTGTGTAGCAAGCTCGAAAGAGTTTTGGCAGCAGCATAACTGTCGCAGTGACAAACGATATTTATGAGGAAAAGGCACGACAGAAAGAAAACCGGATGACGTTTGGATTGTGTCACATCAGGCTGCTGAGTCACCAAATTCGAGTTCCGCTTGGACGCCACGTACTTCAGTACATTGTACAGCACTTTTATTTTCTTCTCTTCACTCGATCGATCGATCGAAGGCCGGCCAACCAATTTCAATTCGGTCAAGAACAATTATTATTAATATTTTTTTACATCGGCATCACCATAGGAGGAAGCGAAGAAGAACTAAGATGACACTCACAGTTTGCGTAGGAGCCAGCGGTAGCGGTAAGTCGATGCATGCCAAACTTGCGAACAAAGGCATATCTTTCGGTCTCTATCGGCAAAAGCAGCTCGCATTTTCTGCTCTTCGGTTGACACCTTCACTGACTCATACAATCGTCAAGCAGCGCTATTTGCTCTTCTGTTACACCTCACTCACATTCTTTCTCACTCCATCCATATCCTACAACAACTATAGGCAAAACTACCTTCCTCAACGATGTGCACAAATCTCATAAATGCACCTACATTCGTCAATATCACAATCTCCGTCCCTACATCAAGGTCTCTTCCATTCCAGCCTTTGATCCCACCCAACTCCCCTATTGGGATATATACATTAATGAAAAGAAGGACAAATCCATTCTCGTAGGTGGGACCATCGCTGGACAATTCATGGCGGGCCTGTCCGGAGGGCAACGCAAACTACTATTATTCGAATTGATCTTTCAACGAACGGCACTTCAGGATAACCTATTGATTGTATTGGATGAGCCATTCGCAGGCGTAACAGACGATTTTGTACCCTTCATCGTCAAACGTTTAAATGAAATGAGACAGAAACATAATATACTCTTGGTAACCAATGATCATGTGGAAACACTCAAAACGATGGCAGATAATACCGTGATTGTTAGTGCTATTGATCGAACAAAAGTTAAGATTAATGAGAAGGAGGGGGTGGATAGGGACACAGCACTATTGGCCATGTCTATTGGAGATCAATACGTGCATAGGAATGATAATAACGATTTGAAATTCTTTTTGGACGTGGAGTTGAGTAAAAATGGGGGTATCCCGGGTGTGGCTGGCTTTGCCGTGTTTTCGTTTGGGTTGTTCTTAATGACATTTTGGAATTCAAATGGAGGGAGTGAACCTTTAGTGCTAATTGCTGCGGGGATTGTGAGCTTCTTCACGGCAAATCCGTACTTCTTACAGTTGACTGACTGGCGTATTTACATGAAGGAAGAGGCTGAAGCCCTTTTACACTCCTCCAAGACGATGAACAAGATATTGAAGTTGAGCCTGACGATGACTCTCCTGGTGATAATTTGTTCTTGTCAGTATGGAGTTATTAATGCTTGTCTCACTGTAGACACATTGGCCGGGGCCAAATTCTACTTCGGCATCATGTTTGACTCTCTTTCGCTACTCGTTACCATAGCTCTCCTCGGTCTATTTACGAATATGTCGTTCGAAGCAGTTCAGATCTTTGGAGGCATGCCCTTTCTGTTGATGATGTGAGTGACAATAACGGATTTGTTCTTGAAGAACGGATACATTGTAGACTGACTTTTTGGCTGTTCTCTTCCTCTTTTTGCAGCTTCTTCTCGACAACATTCAGCCCTGGTGCCGGTGTAAATGGTTTGAAGAATCTACGCTACCTTTTTGCTAGATACTATTTGTGGTGCATGGTGCCGGGCTATGATATGCTGATGGAAGGATGCCCCGAAAAAAACACCCTCTTGTATCTCATCCTCTCCTCTTTGATAGTTCCAGTCTTATTTGTATGCTACAAGGGAGTGAAGGCAGTGTACAGTAAGCTTAAAGGTGCAAAGGCAATGACAAGCAGACGTGAATCAATGAAGACATATGAATTCGCCGAGCTCCAATTGGAGCTGTTTGGCGAGAAGGCTCTCCGCAACCTCAAGCATATCGGGAGTGTTGCAGATTTGCAAAAGCTAGCGGGGTCGCTCCATTCAACTAGAAAGTTGAGTAATGCTCCTTCTTCTGACGGGACGGACAAAAACAGTGAGGTGGTTGTATTAGATGACGAAGAACGAAGTTCCCAGTATTCTGTTTGAGTAGAGAGTTTCATGGGGAGGTGGTGGGTGGGTTAACTGGATAAACACTAACGATGAATACTGCTTCACACCGGTTGCTAGTCCTATGTATTCTTACTCGCCAACAAGCAACTCAATAGTAGTTTGCAGGAGTTTTTGGAAAATCCTTTTGTCTGTCTGTCTCCCCTCAAGGAACGTGAAACAAAAAAATAATAACAAACCTCAGTGCTAAAGTATCCTTGCGCCATCTATTTTGGTACAACATCGATGATGAATTGGTTTGCAATGAAGGATTGCAGTATTCAGTAGTCCTGATCGGTTCTTCGGGCGGAGGAACTGCCACACTAGGCCACACCAATCCCGTTGAGCTGTTGAACACGGTTCACAAGGAATTGTGTTGTCTCCAAAATCATGAGGAAGACAAATTTTGTGTAGGTCTATCGCATGCAATTTTTGTTTCAATGTGCGATGGTTCCGGCTTTGACTCGCTGAAAAAGCATGAATGGCTTCCTGGAAATAATGAGAGTGGTGAAGAAGCACCAATGGCAAAATTATATAGCGTTGGGTTCCACAACAGCGAAGACCAAGAAGCATCCGGGCAACTCAATGTGCACACCATAACAGGGCCTATCTCAGAAATAAATGCGGAAGCGAAACGGCTAGATGCACAACTTTCGAAGATACTACGCAGCAACCATGCTTTGATAGCGTTATCATCTGAACCAACAATCATTCATGCCGATTCGCTCTGTTCTTGCTCAAAATTATCCATACCAGTAACAGGCTCAGGAGGAACAAGCATGAGTCAGATTGCTGAATTGTATGATTTGCCAATTATCGGAGCCCAGGGGTCGGTGGCATCAACGACACTGACAAAAGCAAGAGGATGGGCGATGGGACTTGCTCGCAAATGGGGAATGACGTATGATCCTAAACACGGTTATCAAGACGGCAGCACATTCCAAAACACCACCGAGGAAGGAGCGGGGCACGAATTAACTCCTTTGCCAAGTCTTAAATCAATATTGGAGGCAGCGCTACCTTCATTTCTATTTGTCTGCGTCACACTGCGACTCTTTGGTGGTTCCGCTGGGGACGAAATGTCATCAATGGCAGCTGAAATCGAGTATTCCCTCCGATATATTGTTCCTGGAGCAACTTGCTCAATTCTTGCCGCTACTTCTCGTCACTCTCCATCAATCAATCAGAGCAGTCACGATCAGAGCACGATTTTGATGGCTTCTGCACTGGCGGGTATTATGGCATCTGCTTCAGCATCACAGCTAGAAAGCATTGATGAAGGAGGAAGCGCTTTAGCTGGGCTTTGTGCAGGAGCATCAATTCCATTCGCGTTATCGCAAGTGTCCAATCTTTGCGTTAAGTACAATATTACAGCTACCATGACAAACATCGTTTGTGGAGGGGGAGTAGGGATACTGGTGGGTATTATTATGCATTTGTCAAGAGCTGCATACATCTTGAGCATCTTTACTGGTTGGGTTCGGTGTCTTATTCGATGGAGAATTATTACAATACCCAAAACAAACATTCATGTTAGGACAACGGCTAGTGCATTGGCGCACTTACGCAACATGTGGTATGATTTTGCGTCAAGTCCATCTTTGTCGAACTTTGTCTATACTCAAGCACCACAATCGAATGATTTTTTGCCAATTCCTCGTGGACTAGGTTTTGTCTACGGTTGCATCTTCGTTTATGGGTCCAAAATAGGCTGGTACCATTCCATCTTTTTGCCATTGATAATTCTAGAAATGGACTCTAGCACCGGGCAGAATGCTGCGAGTTTGCTTGGAGCTATTGACGAATGCGCGCTTGTAATGATCTGCGCTGGCATTTGCGCAGGGAATTTGCTACTTCCCTCCGGTGGGAACACGTCGATTTCGTGGCAAGCGCTCAAGACCAACATATTTTGCGGAGACTTCATTGAGGCTTGTTATCCCTCGATGGAGAAATCAAGATTGATAAATGTAGCAGCGTACTTGGCAGCTGGTATTTCAACTGAAATTATTGTTCACGAACGATTGCTAAGTTCGGCATACATGCCCTTGCCCCTCGCCATCTTGATATCTAATAATCGATGGGGAATGCTTGCTGCGTCATCATTTGCGTTTGGTATCGCTCTTGTTGGTACACTCGCAGCAAATAAGCTTGATTCGTTCACAAAGGAGGATTGAAATAAGAGAATAGAGCTTATAAAAGAGGCAGATTTAATATCTTAAGTGGTAGGTTTTAGTTGTTAGTATTAGATGTTAGCTTAGCAATCCTGTCATCAAAAGCACGGCGGAAGCAGAAAAGGGTATGTTTGCTGCAGCAGCACAGTTGCGTGCCCTCCCTTCTACTTTACCAAAGTCAATTGATGTTGGACTATATGTAGTAGGTGCAAGAGATGGAGGAAGAGTCGGCTTCAAGGTAGTAGGTTGCGAGAAAGGCATAGGCATCGACATTTGTGTATCCGCCACAACCACAAGTTGTTTCCTACGGTCCAAATTCAAATCTTCTACCAGGCCGATATACGGATCAAACACCTCCTCTAAATCTAAAACAGAGCTTTTTTGCTGAACTGATTTTGGCTTGTCTCGCAGTCTTTTCAGTTTTGAGGATTGATTATTCGCCGAAGAGGGTAAGACATAAGTTATGACTAAGGAAACAGCCAACACAAATGTTGACAAAGACAAAGAGGAGAACTGCTTCATACTGCTAAATATTCTGTTGTTGTTGTTTTGATTATGCGGGTAGGAGAGCAAAAAATTATGTGTGAGATTAAGCCGTCATTTGAGCACGCACACTCAACACTCCGGCTTGGTGCTGTCGTGCAGCAAATTTTGGATTCTATGGTACCATAAGAGCGGATCGCGGAGGGATCATTCTTTTCTGAAACGTGGGGGAGGAAGGAAAGAGGAAAAGCAGATGAACACTTTTGTACAATACCTTTCTTTACTCGTATTTATGTAGAAGTAGGTACTTAGGTATATAATAACGTATTTATGGATACCTAGATAGGATAGATAAGTATCTACGTAGATAGATAGATGAGAAGAGGTCAATCCGACAGCCGACAGTCAACAAGATTAGATCGAAAGTACCATTTTACAGGAGGATTGTGGATCGGGGGCTCCAACCCCCCTTTTATGCCCGTTATCCCCCTTTATTATCCTCTCGCCAAATCACCCGCGGGTTGCGACCGGTCGCAAAACGGGCATTTTTTTTGCGACCGGTCGCAACCCGCGGGTTGCGACCGGGCGTTTTTTTTGCGACCGGTCGCAAAACGGGCGTTTTTTTTTGCGACCAAACAAAAGCACCCTAAGACTCCTCGCTGATTTTGGTGATTGGCCATAGATTGCTCTGAAAGGGCAAAACAAACACTCTACGGTCGTCCTACAGTCTTGAGGGCATAGCTGGTCGTGCTGCTGCATCAGTTGGCGGTCTGAGGGCGGTTGACCTTTGTTTCAAACATAATTACGTCGCTTATTAACCAATTGGATAACTATGATGAAGGAATAAGAAGTGAAGATGAGGGTGATTGTGATGGTTTTGGTTTCTTCGAGTACCATTTCGAAGATGACGATGAGGAGGATTGTCTTTCCTCTAACTCGTCTCATGATGATGATGATGAGCAGGAGGGGAGTGACGGCGAAGAAGACATTTCAATGGCTGAGGGCGAGGCGTCCCCACATGCCAATAACACCAATCCATCGGGGGAGACACCAAACACCGCTCCCAGCATGCCATTTTCCGTCAAGAAAATCCTCCGGGATGGTCTCATCTATGCTGGATTTACGGATGAAAGAATCGACAGGTGTGGAGAAATACGCAATATTGATCGCTTCAAGGCACATTATGGGGTGTGCCCAGAAACGCTTGTGTTGTTCGTCGGAGATCTCTTCAAGAAACACCCTTCGTTGAAATACAAAGATGTATTTATGACGATCTACTGGCTGAAAACGTATTCGATTGCACATGTCATGGCTGCCACTTGGGGTCGTTGTNGTATTTATGACGATCTACTGGCTGAAAACGTATTCGATTGCACATGTCATGGCTGCCACTTGGGGTCGTTGTGAGGAGTACATTAATCCTGTACTTGAAGATTACATTGCCAAGTTTGCGTCGCGAAAGAGGGAAAGATTCGTATGGACCGTTTCGAGGACGAAACAATCATTGTCTTCTCCATCGATGCATTTCACTTTATGGTAGAGGAGTTTGCTCTTTCCCCCTCAACTCGTTGGTATGACTTCAAGAAAGGTGGTGCAGGCCTTAAGTACGAAGTTGCTCTATCAATCCATACCAATGAAATCATCTGGATACGGGGTCCTTTGTCTGCAAGTGTTCATGACATTTCAATGTTCAGAGGATGTACCACAGAGCAGAAGAAACAGAAGAAAATTGACAAGAATGCCTTCATTTTTCATATCCCTCCCGGAAAGAAGGGCGTAGGCGATTCTGGTTGTAAGTATGAGGTATCATTTATTATCGTATCATCTTTTACTTCTTTTGATTGTTTTTCTTACCTTAATGTGTTACCTTCTCTTCCTACAGATTCTGGCGAGCCAGGCAAGATAATTACAACAAGCAAGGGCCAGTCGGTGGAGCTGAAGAAGTGGTTAGGGAGAGTGAAAAGCAGGCAAGAAACATTTTTCAGTCGAATGAAATCGTTCAATGTACTAAAAAATCGGTTCAGACACGGCAAGCGAGGGACAAAAGACAAAATGGAGAGGCACAAACATTGCTTTGAAAGCGTAGCGGTTCTTCTCGCGTATGATATTGAAGTGAACCCTTTCTTTGAAGTGTAGAAGTAGATAATAGATAATACAACGTTTAAGGACGTATCGAGATGCAAACGTCCCATGGACTTCTTTAACTTCCATGGCATGAATGGTAGAGTTATCTTTCTTAAGTTCGGCGATTATTCGCTTTTTTGCTTTTGAATCTT
>JALLBJ010000447.1:0-42545 GCA_036940105.1 Skeletonema potamos | reverse complement strand
CATCACCATTAACTCAAAGAACACTACAGCTCAAACTTCTCCGAAGCTTGGATAAACAGGTATCGTAAGTAGGTACCTAGCTAGCAAGGTACCTAGTCTTTTGTCCGTGGGACAAAGGCGAAGTTTAAGCGAGCAAAAGTCCGGTCCCACTTCCGCCTTCATAAGTAAGTATCTAGCAACATACATACCTCTCTAGAGAGGACCATATGTACTTCTTAAGTAACACTGGAAGTGTAGCCAGTAAACATATGTCATGGTCCGGGTAGCTGTTCAAAACAACCATGGTATCTTCGGTACAGAGCCCCACGCCGTCACCCTCCAGGCGAAGAGAAGGACGGCTACCTGGCCATGGTGGAGGAGCATTTGGACTGTTCCGAAGAAGGAAGAAAACTTCAAATGCATTCTCCCGTAACAATAGAAAATTTAATACAAATGACGATATCGCCACGCCCCCCAAAGAAGGAGATGCAGAAGACGATACATCTTGTTCCTCTGTGGAGAAAATGATTTCCAAAGCTACTGCCAATAACGTTGGCGTCGAAGCAAGAATAGACAGCAGTAGTACACACGAGCAAATCAATGATCTCGCACAAATAGTTCACACCGTCGAAAAGACGATTCGCCAAGTATTTTTATATTGTCTTGTGTTCGTTGCTGGGACCGAATCATCAGCAGACATTGTTCCAAAAGTTGGCAAGCTTTTAGAGCTTTCGGCAGTTGCATGGGCCACTTGTCTAGTGATCGTCTTTTGGGGGTGGATGCAGTCTCGTAGACACAAGGAAAATATGCATCACTGCCGTCAGAGTGTGATGCCTTCGGCAATGTCAACATCATATGGCGCTGACGATTCGCAAATAACTGTTCCCAGACCTATAGAAATGGACTTAGATTCATCATCTGCAAGAGAGGATGAAGAGGGTGTAGTGCTTTCGAATCAGCGAAAGCAGCGTAACTACTTCGAAAACCTATATATAATGCTGGGACCAAACCAGCGAGTATACCCTAACGGTGTTGCAGTGGATGTCGAAACAGAAATTTTCTATGGTAAAATGCTTCTTATGTTTCGCACGCCAGAGGCAGACTCTTTGGAGCCATCCGAGAATCCAATCGTTAACTACTTTAGGGGGAAGCAGCGTCGATTTGAGTTCCAATGGCAATTCAAATTGAAAAAGATTCCACACGGAGATGTATTTTTCTGTGCCGAGCTCGACGAACCGGTTCAAATGGGCAGAATACAACGGGCATTAACTTCCACGGCTTTGAAATTCGTTAAGAAGATGAATCAAGGATTCAGCTTCTTCATATCTGAATCAAATGACTGTCCATCCTATTTGTCATTTCCAGTGGGCACGTCTATGGATAGATTTACGGCAACGAAAAGGGGTGAACCGTTGCCTGAACTCGGGAAAGAGATAGTGGAGGACAGAGATACTATGAAAGAGAGAAAGAAGGGCAAGAAAATTGAATGGAATGTTGATGATGTATACACTATGGCGATTTGGAGTGCGTATTTGGATTGGGTTGATTGGCAACTGATGAACTTTCCCGGGATCCCCAAATTAGCTGTTACATCCGTTGCCGGTGTTCAACCTATCAAACTTACACTCTTCACTACCCCAGGAGTGAGTGATTCAGTGGCAGGAAAGGACGTCAAGCGCCATATAGTTTTCAATATGGAAGTCTCTAATGCCATTAAATCCACGCTGGGAAAAGATGCGAAGGAGTGGGTTGCCGCAGGAGGCAAGGCGGAAGAAATCGTTTCCATACAGTTACCTGAGCTCGATGTGGATGAGAAGTCTACCGATATGGCGCAAATCTGCATGACAGGAACCTTTGATGAAGATTCAGAAGATAGTGCTTCTGATGGAGACACGTCAGATGAAGAAGAGGAAGATATCGATGTTGAGGAAATCAATGAGGCTATGGATACTAACGTTGATAATGCATCCACTTACCTTTGCAGTGGATCGCATGTAATATTGAGAGAAAGCATTGGAAGTTTCCTTTCTAGTGGCGGTGGCTATGCCGTGCTTCAAAGTAGTTCAACGAACTCTATTATACTAGAGAAAATTCATACGAAGAGGAAGTTTGCCAAGTCAGCGATTTCGGAACAGAACCTCTCCATGATAATTAGAAACGGGGACGTCGTCATGGTGAAATTGGTGGACGCATCCAATAAGGGAATGAGATATCTCACCCTGCATCGTGGTTGGTGGTTAAGGTGGAGCTCGTCTAGACCACAGAAGAATGGATATTTCTGTATTCGGACGAATGATTGCGAAGGTACCCCAATTAGTTTGGACCTTCCGTTTTCACTGCAAAGTAGGAAGTGGTCACGATACCTTGTTGGTGCTATGCAGTCGAGCTCTGCAAAATATGGAGGGAGAATGCTTGGGCTTTACAAGGCCGGTCCTTTAATTGACCATCTTGAACCCGAACTTGACGATGACCTCGATATAACACAACATGACGAAATGGACAACAGGGGAGATAAGGGTATGATTATGCCACTTCTGTTGTGTGCCAATGCATTTGACGCTTCTCGCGACGTTTCACCTGAGAAAAAAAGGAGAACACATACATTGACCAGGCAAGAGACATCAGAAGAAGACGACAGCTCGTTTCATGAGAAGCAAGAGAGTGAGTCGAGGCGATACAAGCTTGATGTTCCAGTTTACATTGAAATGATGAACAGGACAAACAGAACAAAACAACGTGTTTACGCTGTTCGAGCAAAGGAGTACAACGCAACAGATGGAAACGATGAAAATGTTTTTAAGGGTAAAGTTGTGATGAAGCTTAGAACAGGTCATTCTTTGGCCTCAGTGTTGAGGATAGGACTGAATGATGTTGGTGACAAATCGGAAATGCGAACTAGTGACCTAGCCTTCCCAGCTTCCGTCGAAGCTGGTTTGGATGAGGACTCAGATACTTCGAGTAGTGAGTCCGAGAGCGATGACGAATCCCAATCCTCGAACTTCCTGATTGCTGGCCCAAATCACTTTGATGTCACGTTTCTATCGGAGTCGGATGATGCGAATGCAAAAGCGTCGCAGGCTGCTGAGCAAGGAGTGGAGCTAACACCTGGTGCGCAAATGAGCGAGGACGCATCGCCTGATAACTTTGCATCTTTTCAGTCCTCGACACCGGGAAACCAGTCGGATACATATCTATCTGGCACCAGCATCTCAAAACGCAAAAAAGGCATCAAGCATGCAGTAGTTTTGGGCAAGGTCGCCAAGACATTGAAATCTTCTACTGTTGTTACAGGCAAACATGTTATTAAGCACAGTAAAAATATTGGGAAAGGAACAGTCAATGCTGGTAGGGCCGCTGGAAGGAAGCTCCCTGTATCATCTGTTGTTCACTCGAAACCTCCCAAAAAGCATGAACCCACCGGTCGTGTGAATCGTAAGAAGTCTGAATCACACGTGAAGGCACTCGTCAAAGCAATGAAGAGATTCGATGGGCCATCCAGCTCAGGTCAACTATTAACTCCTGACAAATATGTTAGAAAAGTCTCTCATCTCCTATCTGAAATTTCATCATTGGCGTCATTACCATCTGTTAGAACCATAGAAGCAATCACCACTCTTGTGAATACAAACTCACAATCAGACTTGGCGTTTCTTAGAGGTGGTTCAGCAGAGCTCGGAGTGGTCCCACTTGAAACAATCGATGTCGATTTCGACTGTGAATTCGTGGTTGCGAGGAGCATCTGGGAAGGGCGTTGGCGAGAAGAGGTGTGTGCACTTTATTCAAAAGGGGGGCACCTTTCTTTTTATGCCCCGTTGACGAAGAAACCAAGCCTTGTAGTCAGTTTTGATGAGATTATCTCCGTGAGGAAATGTGACCCCGATCCCGAAGCGAATCCCCTTCCTGGGCTGAACATACTGGCTGTAGACACTGCTTGGAGATGTCATTATCTTGCGTTCCTCGAAGCTACTGGACTGGAGAGTTTTAGTTCAAAACTCAGGAGCTCTCTCTTTCATAGAAAAGAACTGACCCAACAAAACAAAGCTCGAGAATGGGAAACCTTCCAATTATCTCTCGAGTCAGCTCTGACTGGAACCATAGGGCCGAAATGGGCGTCTGTTTCAACTGGCCGAAAGTCACACCTAAAGAAGCAGCGAAGAGTCTTGAATGGTCGGAGAATGTCATTTGATCTGAAACCTGTTCCTGACAGCACAGGGGGGAACATCACTAGCGGTATCGCTTTATATGTCGCGAACCTGCTGGAAATGGCGCTCGTATTTTCTCCCGATACTCTGGATGCAACGGAAGCATCCTTTATTGAGTTTCTTGATGAGGCGAGTAGGCTTCGCTCTTTGCCTCTGCACGAAATAGATTTTACCAGCAGGGATGCTTTGTGCATTTTCGTGAACTTATATCATTGTCTACTGCAGCATTCTCTGCTGATAGCAGTAGATGGACTGCCTGATAAGGTGAGCGTGTAATTTTTCTGATTTTTGAAGAGATGCAAATACAATCTAACGTTAGTACTGTGGTTGGCACTCTTCAGAGATCTGCGACTCAATTCAAACGGCGCAGCTGTTATGAAATTGGTGACGATGTGTTTTCTTTGTCAGAACTTGAGTGCCTTGTGATTAGAGGGAAAACAAGCCGACCATCGCGCATCACTCTACCCTTCGTGGCTGCTCCAAAAAAGTCGAAGGCCTACATCATTTATGCTCTTGATGCAACTGACTATCGAATCAACTTTCTGTTGGTGAGTAGTGACCTTGTATCGATTGCTCTAACTATTGATAATTTCGCATCTTTCATTCGCTCACGCGAATCGTCTTCACATACATGTCTCCCCCACTACACCATTCTGCTTCTTGACAGAACAATGGTGATATTCACTACCCGGCAAGTGTCCCGGTGCTAAGGGAGCAAACTATGGACGATCAAATCGACGCTGCGTGTCAAAATTTCCTTCTGCATCAAGTTGAAATCGACACGCAGAAGACCACTGTTGTGTTGCCAAAAGTGTGTGACGTGTATAAAAATGACTTCGGGGATGGAGACGTCATCGTTTGCCTTTCGCAGTGTCTCCGATATCTAGATGTCGGCGATCAGTTGTCTATAGCTGATTTACTGGAGAATGGAATGGTCTCAGTCAAGTTTCGGTCACCTACTGATCAGTTCCATACTCATTTGACAAGCTTAGACACTAGCTACGCGTTTTCGCCATGACGCAGTGACGAAGTTCACACATTGGTGATGAGTGAAATAACATCCCGCAACGTGCATCTACTCTTTGCCAAAGAGTGACCTCTGCTGCAAATACAATTGTTTGGCATAGTTGTAAAGTTCCATATCGAGAATATTCTGTTTGTACAACAATTGCCATGCTGGACTGCCCTCTTCTACAAGATCGTGCTTGTGTTTGTTACTCCAATGCCAATTCAAAATTTTATCTTGACAATCGCGCATCTCTTGATTGTAGAATTGCCACCCAAAGAACTTCTGAAACCGAAGAAATGACCCTGACTTCCCTTCGAGTAACCCCACCAAACACTTTCGCCGTAATACCTCTTTGGCAATGTCCAAATGCCGAGTGGTCAAATCGCCAACCAATTCATTGCTTAAAAAACGCACCATCCAATTATGCTCTATACGTTTACTTCGTGCCCACATTTCTAAAGATATATACTGTAGCTGTGGATCATAGGTTGGTTCATGACTCGCAATACCGAGATAGTAGAACAACGATACGGCTCGTTCAATTGGGTGTCGCAAGAGTGTGAAGCATCGTCCACGATGCTGCAGACCATCGAATAATTTCGCACCCGCATGTAGATATTGTGTTGTAACCACATCGACTTGACCACTTTGCACAAGTTGTATATCTTTTGAATGCTCCAATCCTTCCAAAGTTGCCGTGGCATTCCAAGCGATACGAACATAGGCGCATCTACCAAGTATGTCCTTTACTGTGGACCCCGCAGCACGTGGAATATGAAAGAAGTATGGAATGTCACGTCCCTTTACAAATGGCTCATTAATGTCGGCAATAGTTGTATCAAATGGTTCTGGTAAGCTCGCGTCAAAGATTGTTGGTATTGCTGATGATGTTATTGAATTGTAGTGCTGCTGTTGCAGCTTCATGTAACTTTGCGTATGAAGTATTGATTCATCTAACGCTGCCATCGCAGCCGCCGATTGCCCCCCCTCCTCGCCATTTTTGAAGACAAATGTCTGCATCATAAGCAATAAAAACATCATCACCAGGAGCACTCCAGCAAACAATGTCCTCCTCTTTCTTCGTTCATTGTTAAATTCAAGATTGTAGCGGCTGATGTTTGGACAGCAATCGTCTTCGTCTTCTTCATCATAGATGTGGATGACTTGAGTGCGGAAGAGGCGGACATGCTGATTCGCTTTTGATGCTACCATTATCAAATCACTTGTTTGTGGTGGTAGAACGTCGGTCGTTGTTTGCTGCTACCATTATCGACCGCTTTACATCATGACTTCCTTCCTCTGTTCGCTCATGACTTAACATTTTAAACTTCCTAAAACGGAGGGGATGCCCCTCTGCCCCCCTACTTTATCATGAATCATTGTGCAAGCAACCAGCATATTTGTACAACGTGATCGTGGGGGGGTATCCCTCCAAACTCCAACACGCCCAAAACTATCAGCCAAGACAATAAAAGAACCCTACAAAATTTTAAATTCATAAAACAGCTGACAATAAAGGCTCACTGTTGTCTCTCATGATGTTTCTCTTCTGCTCATTGTAATAAACTGTCCATCTAATGGCATCGTCCAGCCCTTCTTCTTCTTCTTCGCCGCCGCTGGTTGTAATCGCCACCTCTAGTGAGGAGACATTGCTATTGACGCGAACGGGAGAGGTGTTGGTTTGTCGTCATGTGGATGCTGCTGATAATCAAATTGATGCCGATGATGCAGTCGACGAAGACGGCATAATACCACTTGATATTGATAACATATCAAAAACCCAGTCATCTGAGTTGCGAGATGATTGTTCTTTGAATGCCAATTCATTTGAGGCAACTATCACTGGTCGGAATAAGCTGCATCGTCAAAAACAGCGGCACTCATTGCAAAAGGCTTGGGCAGAATGTTGCGAGCCTGAACGATTTTGTGATTTATCAACGTCTAATACACATAACAGCAATCTACGTAGCAGCGGCGGCCGTGGTGGAGGATTGTTGGGGGGCTCGGAAGAACATCTTGATGAGTTGCTCAATGGAATGAATAGCAAATTGAATATTATCGATGTAGACAGTGGTGCTGATAATAGTGACTGGAACACAGTGTCTCCAAAAAGACGGAAAAAGTTACAGCAGCAGCAACAGAAACAACAACAAGAACACCTTACAAAGTCACAACAACCTCCAAAGCTACAACAGCAGCCACTGTTGCAAACGCCTCCACGAAATCTCGGCAATCGACGACGAGGGAAAAATGATTGCTCTCCTTCGTCTATCATCAATAATTTTGGCAGCACTGACGATAGCGATGAAGAAGAACATGATGATAATCCTGACAGGATCAATATTAACGATGTGCAATTACAAGATCACAACAATTTTACATTTATCGGAGGAAGCGGCGATAGCCCAACGCCAATGCTAAGTTTTGATTATTCGGGGTATGAACCGCCTACTCCCGAAAACTTGCTTGGAACTATGAATGATGATAGTAGTGTTACTAGTACTGAAGCAACATTTTCAATAGCAGGGCTTCCGCCACCATTACCATCAACTTTGGCTTCTTTAGCTTCTTCTACGACTCCAGCATCTTCATACAAAAAGGGAAACGATAGTGGAAATAAGACAATGACAATAAATGGTCATCATCACCAGGATGAACATCTAAATGAACAATACCAGCAGCACAAGGAGCAGAAAGAACAACATCAACGGCGGCGGCGATCTCAAATAGGGAAGAACACTTCGTCAGTTCTCTCCGGAATTCCAACGTTTTTACAACATTTATCACAAATTAGAATTACACATTTGTCGGCACATCCTCGTGGTAACCACGTGTTGTTAATATCGGAAGAAGGGTTACTTTTCTCGTATGGATCGAATGAGTATGGCCAGCTTGGACTTGGGCGATTTCATAAAAAGGGAGGTGGAAAAGGAAGAGAAATCGTAACAATACCATCCATTGTTACACCATTGCTAGAAAATGGTGGGAAGACAGTCAATTGTGCAGCAGGTGTGGACTATTCACTTGTAGTTGTACGAATAGAGGGGTCGAGACTTGCTAATCGACGGTATAATAAGGTATCACCGTCGTCTTCGCTGGGCAAAAATAGCCCCAATTATTGCATTATACATCATCAAATGTACGCTTTTGGAAACAATGAAGATATGAAGCTGGGATTGCTCGATCCAGATGGTAATGGAAGCCGACGCGACAACAGTGTTAGTGGTAATTTCGCCACGCCGCGGCGTAATCGAGTTGAGAATGAAGACCTTGACTCGCCAGGTTCGGCTTCGTTATCGTGTTGTTTTTCGACTCCAGAATCGTTTTCATCTGTTGGTAGTGGAATTGAGGAAAATGGCCTCTCACAGGCCAATTGTGTGTTTCTTCCGCGACGCGTAGCATTGCATTGCAGAGTAATTCCGAGAAATGGAACAAATTCTCCAATCAAACAATCTCAGACGGATCTACAGTTGGAGTATGGGATATTTAATGTCGCTGCTTCGTCAGATCATTCCGCAGCATTGGTACGTAGGCCGAGTGGCGCAGTGGAATTGTATTCTTGGGGGAAGCTAGACGCACTGAGACAGCCTGTATCCTATACAGTGCTGGAAGATGATATTTTATCGCCGCGTCGTTGGGAGTGTGTACCTTCTCTCAAGCCGCAGAAGAAGATGCAAAATGGTTTGACAATAGCTGCACCGACGTTAGTAACGGCTTTATCATCATTGCATGAAAGCCAGTCAAGTGGAAAAAATGGTGCTCCTCCTCGTTTCCATTCCCCTCGGAAAGAGTCTCGACATCGGTTCAATGCTGAAAAACGAGAAGAAACGAAGTCCCTTCTTAATCCGACCGAGTACGTAGTCAACGTGGCACTAGGTCCATCATGCACTCATGCAATCACTTCATTTGGACGTTGGTTCGCATTTGGAAGTAGTACAGACGGATTGCTAGGTCTCGGGGCTAATACCACCACCTCTCATGTACCGACAGAAGTCAAGTTAACTGGCTCAGAGACAATTCAATCAATTAGCATCGGCGAGAAGCATGCAGTTGCCGTATCAAGTGCAGGGAGTGCATACATGTGGGGTAGGTGTCCGCATGGAATTGCAGAAGGTGATGAACATGTGTCTTCGCCTCGACACATTTCATTTGCGGATAAAAAGCCTAACACAACAAAGATTTTAGAAGACGCTCTGATACGTCACATAGGCCTGGGCGCGTCAAGTAGAACGAACAACGCACCAGACAATGCTGTTGCCGTGGTCTATGCTCACGCAGGTCGCGATTTGTCAGTGTTCGTACTTGAATCAGGATCTGTGCTAACCTGTGGAAAGAAATCCGGACGTTTAGGTCAGGGCGATATCAACATGGATGTCAAGTCACCGAGACAGATGTTCGGCGGGTTGCAGTTATGGCGTAATTAGATAAGAAATATCTCATCTCTAGAAGCTTAAGAATTATTGATGGGATGTAAGAGCATGTATGCAGTGGCTTCATGAAGTTAAGTGCTACCAGTTTAGATTGCGCTGAGAAGGCATCTAGCGGAAGAAAAATGGCCCAATACAAAAGCCTATAACCGACGTTATTAGCACGCTCACGAAATTAACTTGCGTATTAGAAAGTATATTCAGCCCAGAAATCCGCCTTGCATTTCTCTTCGAAAAGTTAGCAGATACAAGTTTCTTCTCGTCATCAAAATAAGTCACCTGTAGCGTTGCGCCTAAAACGGAATCAATAATGCTGCCGGAGGTGCCTAGTACTGTTCCAAACAGTACATAAGGAATTGGTCTAGCATCAAGTCCACTCAAACTATCACTAAGGAATGCCCCAAAGCCAACCAAGAACCCTCCTAGCATGCTGCATCCCAAACCTGTGAGGCTGAAGCCGCCATTAGTTCCTCGAGGTACTCTCCTTAGCGAAGTTATCAGTATTGGATCACTCTTGGACAATATACCAAGCTCAGATGATAGCGTGTCGGCAAGATTAGTTGCATGATGAGCTATAATAGCGCATGCGAAGGATGATGCCAATTTTGACTCTTCGAAGTCAATGGAACGTTCCTTTCCGCAATAGATAAAGTGCATGGTTTGTAAAAGTAAACCGATGATGCTACATGCCAAGACTTGACCAGGGCCTCTACAAGAAGAATCAGTTTCTTCGAACTTTGCCTTTATTTTGATATTGTATTTTGTAGCCTTTGTACCAACCACGTAAAATAAAAGTAACAAGAATCCTCTCATCCCGAAGAGAATGCTGCAGAAGCCCACAATCCATGCAGCCATTGCTCCATTAGTTGTCAGTGATTTACGTTTATATCCACGTGATGCCATCAATGATGCAATTACGAATGCCATGAAGGCTTGATTGAGTAGTTCCATGGCGCTACTTCAGAGGGGAGGTTAAGTGGTGCTGTCATTCGGATTATGGGGCTTTGGCGGCCGGCCGGGGTCCGGTTCATTCCTTCCGATGGAATCGTTGGATGTGGTAGGTACTTTTTATCTACATCTGAAGAGTACCTACCTACCTCACGAACAGCTATCAGCCTGCTATCAGCATTCAGCATACCATACGGCCATTTTTATGACGTCTTAACATTCGATATGCGATCTAAAATGAGTGGAAATAATAGCGACAGCAGTGAGCTAATGAGCGACAATGGCAGTGAAAGTAGCAGCAGCTACGAAAGCCTACGCAGCGATGATAGTTCGTCTACTAGCAGCAGCAGCAGCAGACGAAGAAGAAGTAAGGGAAGACAAAAAAAGCAGACAGCTGCGAGCGACGATGATGATGATGATGATGAGAGTTTGTCACTGGGTGATGTTGAAGTAGACAGCGGCGGTAGTAGTAGTGCTAGCAGCGGGGTGAGCGAGGAGAGTAGCAATCACAGCATAAGTGAGGGCACCAATAATATTGACTCTGACGAAAACAGCCACCTATCACAACAGAGCCATTCTACAAGCGAGGGAAGTAATCCCAGTCACACTGAAGAGGAGATGATCGATGAACAAGAAAAGGGGGGGTTAGCCACTGCAACAACAACAACAAATGAAGGGACTGGTCAACAAGAAGAAACCAGTCAGGGGGGTAGAGAAGAGAAAAGCAGTACACGAAGTGAAGAATCGAGCAAGATTGAAGACGATAAGAACAGTATCTCTTCTCACGCAAGTGACGGTAGTAGTTCTGAAGAAAGTGATAGCGTTCATAGTGAATATAGTGAGTCTGAAAATGGGGGATCTTCTTTATCAGAAGAATCACTTGAGGAAGAAAGGGGGGGGGGTCCTTCGAAGGCTGACAACTTGGAAGTTGAAAGTAATCATGAAGGCAAAAGTAGTAGCTGTGACGAATCTACCAGGAGCGACGCTGAATCGATCTATTCGTCTCAGCAGAATGATGTCGCTATATGCGAAGGGGGTAATGATGAATTAGTAGATGAGAAAAGCAACAAGGTTGCTGGGGAGGGCTCACGAGACAAACTCCCTCAATATATTGCTGCGACCTCACTTGAAGGCGAGTCCTTAGATGGTGCTGAATCTCGAGAAAAGCACGTGGAGACTACCTCGAATTCTCTTGGTGGCGGATCTGCGTTTACCACTTTGACTAGCATCGACGAATCGTCAGCTGGTCCGTTGAACAGAGACGAGGATCAAAGCAGCATCAAGCCCAAAACTCACGAGCGCCCTCCACCTGCGGTAAAGAGAGCTCCTCCACTTCCTCCTCGGAGACTGACGCAAGCAGGGTCACAAAAGAAGGCCGCTGAAAATTCTGATTACGGATATGTAAGCGAAAGGAAAGGATCAGAAGTAGTAAACAAGCTTGCCTCGGAAGAAAAGGAAGACTGGGAATATTCGCTGCAGGTGAAGAGCCCGCCTCCTTTGCTCGGCTTTGCTGCTGAATCTTCGAAACCAATAGAGGAAAAGCCTGTAGATGATGTTGACATTGGCGATACATCTCACCTGACACCTGTGGAGAAACTGAAACTAGCAGCGAAGTACGGGAGTGAGAAGAATGTTAGCAAAGTCATGAACCTACTGGAGTCATCAATTAGGGACCTAGAAACGATGGATTTCGAACCCGAAGGAACGCAAGCACATGATGCAAAAAGATCTGCTCGCGCGCATATCCCAGGAACGCCAGAAACCTACGGCAGCAAGCCAAGCCGTGGCGAAAGTAGGCGTAGCCACAATAGCAAACGCAGCGATCGCTCTGGAAATCACCGCCATCGGTCGCGTCCCCTTTCAAGGTCTTCACGTGAGGAGGAAAAGACAGAGACGCAGAAAGAATGGGAGTCGTACTTGAACCGGAACAGTACGTCTGGGGCCACAGTTCCTCAGGCTGCTAAAGATGTACTGGCGTGTGTGAAGAAGAGTGATCCACTCCCTCGTGAGTCAGTTGTTTCCAATGTAGTGAGAGAATTAGTCACAATGAGAATTAGTCACGAAGGAACTAAAAGATGTGTTGCAATACTGGGAGAAAATGGAGATGGTGGTATTGGAAAAAGTACAGTTGCTGCGCTGGTGTGTAATCGTGGTGATATTCGGACGCGCTATCATGGAATTTCATGGATTTGCATGAGATCTGAGAGCCTTGATTTCGAGCGTTACAGCAAGAACTTGTCAGATATTTGTCGACAAATAGGTGTTAAACCGCATCATTTACGGCTGTCCCCATTCGTGCGCAGCCCCGGCGAAGACGCCGTTGTTGCTAATCTAAGAATGAAAGCACACATGGAAGAAGCGCGATATCACATGGGCAAACTATTGGCATCAGTGCAACGGAAATTCTGGAAGAGCCGTCACAAAAGCCTTTTAGTCATTCTCGATGATGTGGTAGATGAATCCGAAATTGGGTGGTTTCAGTTTCTTCATGGTGGGGAAGGTGATAAATTCAACGACATTTTGGTGACATCAAGGTTATCTCAAATCAATGGTGCGATTGTAGTAACAGTTCCTCCACTGAGCTCGAAGGAATCAATCCGTCTGTTCTTGACAGAGTCAGATCTGCCTCCAAATCACCGGATAGCGAATACTAGCAGTCTCCAAAGCTTTCTCGAAACGTGTCATCATCATCCTCTTACAATCAGATACGCAGGGCGTTGGCTAAACCTGAAACGTGCAACAGTTGGCCATAAAGGCACCGACGAGGTTTTGGATGAAATAAATGAAGCAACCAAAGATGTCGCCAATCGTACTAGCTACTTAGACGTTTTGTATGCGATGATGCTCCGATCCATGTCGCCACTTGTGAAAGGAACAGAAACAAAGATAATTCGTCTCTGCTTTGCTGCTTTTGTCACTGTTTTCTGCAAGGAGAAAGAATCATATTCCGCGTCTATTCCATTTGAAGTAGTCACGGAGTTCTTTCTAAAAGTCGTAGAGAATGAATCTGCTGTTCTCTCAAACGAGGATCCATTATTCAAAAGCCATGGTCGACGGGCATCTATGCTTGTACCACAGATACTGGGTGCTCTTGGGGTGTTTAACATTACAAAACATAGCACAACGGGAACGAATACTGAGAAGAAGGAAAGTAGCATCAAGATCGACAGTGAAGTTATCCACGGCTTTTGTGAGCATATCTTCAATGACACTGAAATGCAACACTTGGTCAGGCATTCCGAACAACGTTGGAACGAAGCGTTTGTTCAATCATATTTACAATCAAAGTCCAACTTCTTTTGGGATAATCTGCAGCCAGACAAATCGCGCAAGTATGCGTTGGAAAAAGCCCCAAAACACATGATCCAAGCTGAAATGTATAATGATGTAGAGTCATTGCTTCGTAACGAGAGTTTTATCAGGGGGAGATTTTGGTACCAGGGATGGTGCGAAGGGACCAGAGCTCATGTCAACGACGTTGAACGTTTTTGGGGTATGGTCAAATACGAGAGAGAAGATTCTGATGTCATAGCAACGTTTGAACAACTAGAATCTGTTTTGATGGAAGAGGTCGCTAGAGAAAGCGGTGGACCCAACGGACGTTGCACTACGCTCGAGGCCGGCCGATGCCTTCATGAAATTAGCCTTTCTTTGGCGAAAATTGGTCTCTTCAAAAACGCCACAAAATTTTGCAATGCATGCATCAAGCTCGTTGAGTCAAACCTTGGACCCTCAGAGCTTGTCGCCGCTCTATTGTATAATAGTAGCATGATTCATGTAGAAGCCAATGAGTTTGTTATTGCTGAGGAGAGAATTTCAGAATGTATGAAGATTAGGCTGAAGACTTCTGGACAACAAAACATTCTCTATGTGAGAAGCCTTTGCCTAATGGGAGATATTCTATCCACAATGAGTGAATACGCCAAAGCACAGGCGTGCTTTGATGAAGCCATTGGTATTCTTAAGATTATCCCACCCCTATACCATCTTGACTTTGGCATTGTTCTCTACAAATTAGGAAGGAACCAGCATCGAAGGGGTGGGTTTCTAGATGACGCACTCCAGTGTTACGAGGAAGCGCTCGAGTTTGAGAAAGTAGAGCTCGGTGATAGTCATTCATTTATTGCATCACTTCTAACGAAGAAGGGCGAGGTTTTACTCGAAAGCGATCATGTGGATCAAGCAATTCAAAGCTTCAAAGAAGCTCTTAAAAAGTTGAACGACGCTCTGAAGGTCGCAGGCGATGATTCCTCTTCTCCTTACTTGAGAAGTAAGATTCTTATTCTAGAAGGCTTCTTACTTAGCGTCAGTGCCGAATCTAATAAATGCATTGTGAAGTATAAACAAGGATTGAAGCTTCTGAAAAAGTTTGTTCCGAGCAAGAAGATAAAGATGGCTCAGTTAACGTATCTAGTGGGGTCGGAGTACGAGAAACAAGGCGATTATAAGGCTGCTCGCAAATTATACCATGACAACATTGCCTTGGTGAAAGAAGTACTAGGACCCACTCATCTTGATATTGCAGAGACTTTGGTAAATTTAAGTGGAGTAGCGAGTGCCTTGGAGGAGAATGCCCAGGCAACCACGTGTTTAGAAGATGCAATAGCCATCCAACGAAAGAGATTAGGCGATTGCGAGGAAGTTGGCATCACCCTCACAATTCTTGGCGCTCATCTGAAAGGAATTGGAGAATACAAAAAAGCAGAACAGGTATATAACGAAGCTGTGCAGCTATTGAGGTCGCTGAATAATGATCTTGATTTATGTTTAGTTGACACACTGTTAGGCTTGGCTGGTCTCCTAAATGAAGTTGCTGAGTATGATCAGGCTATGAAATGTTATGTTGAATGTCTTGAAATACAAAAGAATGCGTATGGCAAGAGTCACGATGATATTGCTTCCACATTGTATGCAATGGGACTGACAAAGAACAATCAAAAACTCTACTCAAGAGCACTGACTTTCTTTCAGAAGTCGTTGGACATTAGAGTAGGGATTCATGGTGAGGCTGACCCGTCAGTAAGAGATACGCATAGTATAATAGGCTTCACAGAGGCTGTGAGAGGTGACCTTGACGGTGCTCTTCGCAAGTTAAGCGATGCCTTAAGAGTATCGCAGCTGCTGGGAGACAGGTTGAAGGAAGCAGAAACTCTGAGCAATATTGGAAATGTGCACAGAGAGAAGGAGGAGTGGGAACTCGCACTAGAACATTATGATAACTGCATGAGTATTCGAATTGCCGAGCTTGGTCACGACCATGAGTCTGTTGCCGACGCACTGATGTCCATTGGGAACGTTAAAAGTGACATGAGCAAACAAAAAGATGCTGTTCAATCTTACAAAGAAGGTGAGTCAAACATGTGTTCGTTCTCTCTCTCTCTCTCTCTCTCTCTCTCTCTCTCTCTTATCAGTTTTCTCACTCTTTGTTGGTTGCTCTTCGTAAATAGCTCTTCAAATCTTATTAAGAGTAGTTCCTGAAAACAACAAAAGAATTGCATCAACTGTTCAGAAAATAGGCATGCTTCTATTCCGTGCAGGAAATTTAGAGGGTGCTTCCCTTTATCTTCATAAGGCTGTTGAAATATATCGACAAGGTGGCGAAGAGCTTATGGATTCCGACATAGTCACTTGTCTATTTGTTATTGGTAATATTCACAATGTGCTCAACCAGAAAGACAAAGCCAAATATGTGTGGACTGAAGCGCTGCAAGCGAGTAATGAAATTGGCGAAAAAGGAAATGACGAAATACATCGCACACTGGGTACACTTTTATCTATCGGCGCTTAGCTCAGTTTAATTTTTTATGTACATTCCATTATTTTTTTGTGACTATTGCTTTGTCATTCTTGCCCTGATCTTCTCATTTACACTGTAGTCTGTAGCTCTTCTAATGCTTCTTCGACTTTAGCACGATAATCGAATGCTGCACCTGGTCTCATCACGGGCAGTGTCCCGTATGCCCATACCTGTGCTTTGATTGACAGCTCACGCCACGCATTGTAAATTTTAGAGTCGGCCCTTTTTTGCTGCGTCTTCCCCAACTGCACAGAAGATCCCAGGACTGTTTTGGTCCTTGGGACACGCAGTTTCTCGTAAACTTCCATGGCATTCTGAAACTTGGATAAGTCGATTTCTGTCATTGGATCGTCACCATCGCCATTGATGGGACAAAAAAATTCCAACAGGAGTGCCAACGTGCCCGCATCTTCCATGGCCATCTGGGCTCCTTGCCCAATGTAAGGTACAGGAGGATGGGCCGCATCTCCCAACAAAACGGCACGCCCAATCCCACTACTACCATCTTCCCCATAACCACCAACATGCCAAACATCCAATGCCTCTCTACTACGCAACCCTACACGAAGCACTCCCTTCAACGATGGACTTTCCAACGGGGCAAGAAATTGTTCATTCCATCCATCATCACGTAATTTCTTTGCCAATTCTCGACATTCGTCTCGCGCCTCTTCGGGGGTAAGTGTCCGCCATGTATCAGGACGTTCTAACGGAGATGGGAAATAAATTTGAAAAACTTGTTCATAGTTATCATCGTCAGCGTATTTGCTGTTGCTGTTGTCCACATTGTTATCATCATCGTTGGGGACCTTTGTGGGATAGTAACATGCATGACACTTGGATGTGGCAGATGAGGGGAAACAAATTCCACGAATGCGAGGGACATTGGCACAACCCATGAGACAAGTAACACCCGTATATTCGGGCATGAATTCTTCCAATGATTTCTGCTTTTCTGCATCCGCAGTAGGATTCACAACGTAATTACGAACTTTGGAATTGATCCCATCCGCACCAATAAGGAGCGATGTCGTGACCTTTGTTCCGTCTTTGAATTCAAGCACTGTTTTGGCATCATCGGTCGTAGTCACACTTTGTAATCGTTTGCCAAAATGAATCTCGATACCTGCTTCTACACAAGCTTCATACAAAACTTGCTGATACTTCCAACGACGAATTCCCAAACTTTGCAGCTCGGTTTCAATCCTAGGAGAAGATGTCTCTGATGTTGCTGCTGTACTTGTCGAAAACGAAGATGATAGAGAAATTCCAGAAAGCCGATTAGATAATTCCGAAAATTTTCGTGGAATCACGGCAAGAGATCCACCGCGTGGACGACGATCGGCCTCTTCTGCTGTGGTGGTGCTACTTTTTCCCGCTGTTGTTGTCGTCGTTGTTGTTGTCGTTGCTGTATCGTCGTCATGATCCAAATCTGGCAGCAGTTCGTCCTCCCTGGCGACAGCGACCTCCAAGCCGTCGTGCCTCATCCATCGTCGATAAAGATAGTCACATCCCGCCTCCCTCACTTGAGAGAGCAAGTTGGGAGCTGTATCCTTCAAATTGCGGATGACGCGCAGTCCGTTGGGGTATAGTCCAATGGCACCCCCCGCGTTGGCTGTGTAGGCTGTGGTGGATTCGTAGACGTGGATTGGTAGCTTCTTCTTCGACGAAGTTTCCGAGTTGTGATTGTACGCTTGATCTAGGCAGAGGGCCAACACGAGGCCGCCGATGCCTCCGCCGACGATAACAAGCGAATGATACTGTGCACTGTCGTCTGGGGGGGCATACATGTTGGATTGGTTCATCACAACATGAGTTATGTTCTCGTATCAGCCAGAGATGATGATGAGCGGAATGGCGGAATCGTCATCGTATTCTCATTTCTCATAACTACAAATTCTCATCTTTGAGACAGTGGGCTTTGTACGTGGGCGATTTAGGAACGGAGGCACTTGTACCATACCTCGAGTGAGACCGAGACATGCCGGCCACAGCTTATCACAGCCATTCGTTCATGGATTCGAAGAACAAATAGAGCAAACTACAAGATTTCTCTTGAAAAACGAACAGCAAGTCGATAGTAGTAAAACCATGTCCAGCCTCTTTGGATCATCGAGTCGCAAGCGTGCCGCCGCCGGTAGCAGCAGTGCTGCCGCCAGAGAGGTTCACAGCTGCGGCTCTCAACAATCATCCAAGAAGAAGCGTTCAAACGACGATGAAAATGCACGCAAAGCTCCCCACCGCCTTAATTCGTCATCCGCATTAACGACTACATTTTCTGATTTGGGATTATCTGCCCCTCTTGTTCAGGCATGTCGTAAATTGGGATTCAAGACCCCAACTGGTGTACAACGCGCCATCATTCCTTTTATACTCAAACAACCTACCTGGTCGGCATCGTCTTCAACTAACAATGATAATAACAATAACAACAATCACCACGTCCTAACCCTCTCGGCAACAGGCAGTGGCAAAACTGCCGCATTCGCGTTACCCCTCCTTCACGAACTATCCCATGATCCCTACGGTATCTTCGCCCTAATACTCACACCAACACGTGAACTCGCCAAGCAGATACAACAACAAATCCTCGCATTGGGGAGTGGCTCTGGATGGAAGATTACATGTGCGCTCATTATTGGTGGAGAAGATATGACTAAACAGTCTTTGGCATTGAGTCGACAGCCCAACTTTGTGGTCGCTACACCAGGGCGATTGGCAGAGTTATGTCGGGATGGAGTTACTGATAGTGGGGGGCATTATCGACCAAACTTTCGAAAGGTCAAATATGTTGTATTGGATGAAGCAGATAGATTACTTTCTCCAAGAAGTGGGTTTGAACGAGATGTTGCCGAGTGTTTGTTACAGAGTACGACAACAATGAGTGTTGATGCAACTGCTGGGACAACGAAACCGAAACGAGTTAGACGGAATTGTAGAATGTTATTGTTTAGTGCTACCATGACAAGATCGTTGCAAAGTTTGGAAGAGCTGGCTGGTGCGGGTGTGGGACGGTTGCCATTAACGAAGGTTGTTGTACGAAGTGATGGGACGTGGGATCACGGTGAGGTGAAACAAACGCAAAAGGATGGTGATGATGATGACCACTCAAGCAATTCATCAGACGAAAACGATGAAGAAAGCTATAACGCAGAGAAGAATGAGACAGCTGCAGCTGATGAAGATGACGATAGTGATGATGAAGATCAAGGTTCCACACCAAACATACCTGCAGGACTTCGACAAGAATACATATTCATGCCCAATCGTGTACGTGAAGCCTACTTGCTATGCGCGATACGAACGTTGATGACACGAGGTGGACGTGGGAAGGCAAAGAAAGATGCCAGCCTCAACAGTCATGGATCTGATTGGAGCAATACCACCGGGGAAAATCTTGATATTTCTGACATCATTGGTGATAAGCAAGAGGAGGAGCGTGGTAGTGGCAAATACCCGCTAGCACAATCGGCAATCATTTTCGTACCAACATGCGAACGCGCAGCGCACATCTCTGGTATTCTCACTGAACTTGGCATCCCAAACGTGGCTCTGCATTCACTTCTCTCCCAAAATCGACGCCTTGCATCGTTGGGTACGTTTCAATCACAACAAGTTCGTGTCTTGGTTGCCACAGACGTTGCTAGCCGCGGGCTGGATGTACCAGAGGTAGATCTCGTTGTGAATGCCGAGCTGCCGCGTAGGGCTGTAGATTACGTGCACAGAGTTGGGCGTACTGCCAGAGCAGGACGACGAGGTAGGGCTGTAAGCTTAGTTGGAGAGCAAGATGTTGAGTTGGTTCATGAAGCTGAAAAGATTAGTGGAAGGAAGTTGTTGAAATGCACAGAAGTCACTGAAGAAATGGCAATTAGAGTCCTTGGCCCTGTTGCCAAGGCAAGTAGGTTGACAAAAATGAAACTGATGGATATTGGCTTTGACGAGCTCGTGAAGAAACACCGTGAAAGGAAGCGGAGGGACAGAAGACTGCGAATGAAAGCGGAGAAAAAAGCACGTCGGGCGTTGCAGAAAATGAATGCACCGAGGTAGTTGCATGAAAGCTAAAATAACGTCTCTAAATTGTGAAATACGATGGTGCAACTCCAGTTTTGGGCGGAGGTTTGACGATTTGGCAGATGAGTCATTCAGCTGCAGGGTATTCACAAAATGCAAAAAAAATGACTCTCTCGAACCGGAATCGAACCAGTGACCGATGGATATCTAGGCTAGTGTTCACAAAATGCAAAAAACATGACTCTCTCGAACCGGAATCGAACCAGTGACCGATGGATATCTAGGCTAGTGCCACTACAGTCCACCGCTCTACCAACTGAGCTATCGAGAGAGAGTGTACCCTCGATGAGGATCGAACTCACGACCTTGGGTTTATTAGACCCACGCTCTAACCAGCTGAGCTACGAAGGCTTGTTTAAGTAAGGGTTCAGTTAGTATTAATTAAGTAAATTATCACGCAAATTCAAGCTCAGGAACCAAAAGTCTCTCTGACGCACTCTGACAAGAAGGCATCTCTTGCGTGAAGGGTTATCATGGCTGGGCAAACTCAGTAATACTGCAGAATTGAAGCTATCTACTACACTATGGCTATTGAAAAAACATTAAGATTCGTTAGCTACAAGAGAAATTGTCATCGTTCAAGTGGGTAGGGTAGCACTTCATCCTTTATCTCTCTTTCATAGAACAACTTTGAAACACTTCGTTTTAATATCATGCACCTGTATGTATGTATAAAAATGCAATGAGCGGTCAGAGAACAATGAAAAAAACGCCTTCTACTTCCCCTCGATGCTCAAGGGACATCTTCGTCGTGAGCGTCTCCTTCATTGCCGGGTTGGCTGACTACATCGCCGTAGTCTCTGAGATGGTTGCCTCTATTCTCGTATGACGTATTAATGGGCTGTGAATGCTTGACATATCCTTCAGGCCTCATGGGCTTTTCATTCCACCATTCGTCTCCTGCATTAGGAGGACGTTTCTGCCTTTTCTTACTTAAGTCATTTTTTGCTTCGTCTTTTAACAGAGATTTCAGTTGAGATTCTTTAGCGACAGGCTTCTGAGGGAGTTCTTTCACTCCAGCAATCGGTCGATCACTTGTCAGCAGCATTTTCAAAGGAGGAAGATTGGCGTGCTTTTCTTCCTCTTCTTGGCGCTCTTCCTTAACCAATGCCTTTAGCGACGACGGCTGCAGCTCAGCTATTGGTACCTGAAATGATTCCTGTTCTCGTCGACGTTTCTCTTCTTTCATATGAGACTTCCTGGCTTGTGCTGACTGAGTTTGTGAGTCTCTTTCAAGAGCCTCAGGTTGCTTAAATGGAATGGAACGTGGCCGCTGCGTCTTCTCGTTCCACCAGTGACTCTCCTCTCCGCTAGCTTCAGCTGCCGTTGTTTTCTCCTTCACAGGCCTCCTAATATCTGGACCAACTCTATTTTCTATTCGAGTATACTTTCGAGGATCTGCTGAAGCTCTTGGAGGCCGTGTTTGTTTATTTACGAAGAGAGGTCTAGGCGGAGGAGGCTGTGGAAAAGGCTTTTTTGCTGCCACCCTTGCATCACCAGTTCTGTCTTGAACACGGTCAAACTTTCTCAAACTGGTAGAAGCAGTTGTCCTCTGGCGCTGTTCCCCTGCTATAAGCGAAGTAGCTAACGGGGCGGTCGACGATGAAGGTGCTGTTTTGAAGACAACTCCCCTAGAATCAGTAGGACTCTGTTTCGAACGAGATACAATTGGCCTCTGACGCACTTCATCTGCAATCAACGAAGAGCTAGGCTGAAGCTCGGGATTAGAAGACGATGATTTGAAGACAACTCCCCTTGAATCACTAACGTCCTTGTCTTTCGAGCTTGTAGACGCAGTAGGCCTCTGACGCACTTCATCTGTTATCAAAGAAGCAGCGGCGTTGGCTGAAGAAATTGAAGATGTTGTTTTGAAGACAACACCTCTTGAATCAATAACTCCTTTGTCCTTCGAGCTGGTGGAAGGAGCGGGCCTCTGGCGTGCTTCATTTTCAACCAACGAGGTTGGCGACGACAGAGATTTCTTTGTTGCAGGATCCCTGAAGTCACCCACACTCCGTCTATCTCGAACCTGAGAATGCGCGGGCAGATCAGAAGACGGCGCAGGCCTTGTTCTTTTTTCTTTCTGAGCCAACGATGTTCTTGCCGATGATGCTACAAAAGGTTTGTTGGAAGACTTTCTGAGATCTCCGACAAAGGTTTTTACATCTGTAGCTGATTGTGTCAATGATTGTGTTCGAGGAGTAGGACGTTGGCGCTTTTCGGATCCTACAAGCGAAGATATTGAAGGGTTGGAGGAAAGGAGTTTACTTGCTGACTTCCTCATATCACCAACGCTTCTCCTGTCTTCAATTTTGTGATAATTAGGCAGCTCGGTACCAGGAGTTGGCCGGAGACGTCGTTCAGATTCCACCAACGATACTGTCAATGGAACTGCAGATTGAGGCTTGTTCTTACGTAAGTCACCTACTGTTGTCCTACCAATTACAGTTTGATAATTCGGTGATTCACTGCCAGGCGTAGGCCTCTGAATCTGGTCCATCTCTGTTTTCGCCAACGATTGCGCGGTTGTTTGTGACTTCAGTGGAGATTTTCGTATTGCGCCGACTGAGTTTCTGTCAAACACTGATTCCACACGCGCGGATACAGGCCGTTGTGTTGTAGAGCCTGTCCTATCATGAACTTGGGCGTACCTCTTTGATGGGTCCATACCAAGAATGGGATTCTGCCTTCGAGTATCATCATTCCTGATAAAGTAACCACTTGATTGACCAAGACTGTACCTCTCATTCTCCTCAGATGTTTTAACATCATCACTCTTTTCACTCATTGCATCAGGTGAATTTTTAACTTGCCACTCTGACATGCGAATTCGATCCTTTTCAGCTTTAGATTTCTCAATCTTTGTAAGCACAGATTTCAGCTTCGATTGATTTTCTTCCGAGAAAAGTTGGGGAATGTTTTGCGTCTCATCTTGAATGCGTTGCTCTTCCACATCGAGTGGCGCTTCATCTAGCTCTTCTGTATCATCGTTCTCCACGTCTACGATATTGACTTTGTCACTCTCTTCCATCTCTGTTTTCGCGATTATTTCATCAGCCACACGACGTTCATTAAGATCTTCGTTTACAGCATGCGACTTCTGTACTGAAGACGAAGACGATGACGACAAAGTTACATCTACAGCAGCAATAACATTCTCACCTTTGTTCGATAAACTATCCAAGTAGCTCTGAGCATTTGCATTGCCAATTTTACCACCACGAGATTTCAAACTTTCCTCTCTGCGCTTGGCTTGCCTGGCCGAAATGGTTTCTTGCAACTTGTTGCGGTACTCTTCAGGGCTCATTTCGTCCATTCCGGGTATCGCGTAGGTGTTCGTAGTGCCCTTGGCAAGCCCAATGCCCGTTCCGTCGAATGCGGGTCCTTCATCCAAAGACAGGTCGGTGATTCCGTACCCAGATGCAGGCGGTGAGGAAGTAGTAACAGGTGCCGGAGTGACAGGCGCTGGATTTAATGCTACCAGAGCCACAGCAGGTTGCGGTGCAGCTGCCACTGGAGGGGGAATCGTCTGAGCTGGAGCACTGGCAGTAACTTTCGGCGTCTCGACTTTTTCTGCGACAGAAGGAATACCAGCCGCTGCTAAGTGTGTTTGGCAATTATTGAATAGACAGTGAGATACCAACATAACAATTTCTTTTTGTCACATCTCATTACATATTCATCACCTCTTACCTCCGTAAGTTCTGGCAATCTCATCCTTCCTCGCCTCAGGGTTCTTCAAATACTGCTTCATCTCTTCCACAATCCGACCTGTTTCTCCCTGAAATGCATCTATCTCCGCTGCCGACAACGTTCCTGGACCTTCCTTTACGCGCTTTTCTAATTTTAACAAGGCTGACTGGAAGTCATCATAAATTTCTTGCGTGAACAATTTTGGATATTCTTCTTTGCCATCCTTGCCAGGGAGAGTGCCTTGCGCATTTGCTTTGCCAACGACATCCTCGGCAGTGAGAACTTTTTTAGCTGGGATTCTGCTGCCGCCTTCGGACGGTGGTGGAGATAGTGATGACATCATTATTCTTGTACTTGTAGCACGGTTCCATGATGTCGTCGTCTTCTGGTGCGGGGTGAAGGCTCCAGCGCCTCCTGATGCCGCGACCAGGAGGAGGGAGGCTAGTGCTTCCGACAACTTCATCGTGATGTTTGTGTTGCGTGGAAGGTGGAAACGGAAACCCTCTGTACATAGGAAGTACATAAGTATGGTACTTTTAGGAAGTGGAAGGAAAGACGTCTTCTACAGAATCTTCAGGACAAGCGGGAAAATTATCTCGCTGATAAATCAGCCTTGTTGTGACAGGGAGTGGTGAGCGGCACTAGCTTCTCAGTGTGCAGACAAGCCCAAGTGATCAATTTTTGTCTCGAGATGGCATACTCTTTAGATTGCTCTTCCTCATGGAGCTCTCTTTGATTATGCAGGTACCTACTATCATTCTGTGCTGATCAGCAACCATTGCAGAACTTAATAATAGTTCAGCAAGTGATACTGATAACACCCATTAAGAGACCTCAACAACACTTTGTCAACGCGATGTCGTCAGCTGGCAAAGAAGCAGCAGCTCTTGTGACATGCAATTCAAGACAACGACGACGACCGCATGCTGTTGCCCTCCCTGTGGCGCTTGTTACTCTCGCCGCAGTGCTGCCACAGATGGCACACGCAGACCCAAACTCCTGTCCGCCACCACTTTCTGGTTGGGCTCCGTCACAAGATTGCAAATCGTATCACTGGTGCAGCGATGGAAAAATATCATCGCTCTTCTATGATTGTGACACGGGTCTATTGTTTGATTCAATGCAATTGACTTGCTTACCAGCCGAATCTGTTGACTGTGGTGCATTTTGGCAACACTTTGTTGATGAGGTGGAGGATCTGCCACCAATTCCGTCTCCTTTGGTAGCTGAACCCAAGCCGGCTGTGCCTACTCCTCTGCCATCACCTCGACCATCCATGCTTGGAGAACCAATTTACTATGTTGACTTTCCATCTCAAAGTTGCAAGAGCGATAGTAACTACAAGCCTGGATGGGCTTCTTCCGAACACATGTTTTCGACAAAGAAGGAGTGCTGTGAGAAAATGATGGATTGGATTCCTTTAGAGCAATGCTTGGGTGCCAACTGGATAGAGACTAATGTTATCTTTGAACCAACAACAAATCCGACAGTTAGACCATCATCAACTCCGTCTGATGCCTTGACAGATGTCCCAAGTGAAGCAGTGAGCTATGCACCATCACTTGCACCTTCAGCAAATTCAACGTATAGTCCCACTCCGTCACCAATTGATGGACTAACATTACCACCTTCCAGCCATCTTTCTGCTGCTGATGTGATTCAAACCATAACCCAAGCTGGCGTCACTGGTGCCACGACATCCTCAGAAATGGACAATAGTGGTGGCAGCTACATGATGGAACTCCTCGAATGGGCTAATGGTGGAATTGACCCCTTTTCAACAGCGACATCGTGGCAGATTGTGAATCAGAGAACATCTACGTCCACTTCGACTTCAACCAGTGATATATCATCAAGCAATGAGCTAATGCTTCCTGCCGTTGCTGATGCTACAATCTCAGGCGACCGAATTGAAGTTAACTTCGGAAAACAATCTGCGCTAGCAGTGGATGGAGGTGGCTCTGGGGACGAAAAATACGACTCGCTGCTCAAGTTTGACATCTCGTTATTGGACACGAGCAGACACGTTGAGAGTGTCAAGCTGAAGCTTTACGCCGTGACGAGTTGTTCTGCTGGTGGTTTGTTCTCAAGTACCTTGTCGGATCAAGAATGGGAATCAGATACGGTGACCTGGACAACGGCTCCCAAAACGGATGGGCATGCCATCGCTACCTTGGGGCAGGTGATGCAAGGCCAAACTATCAACGTAGACCTTTCATCCGCCACGCCTTGGAATGAGGCGACCTCTTCATCCTCCAGTTTCAAGTACCTGACTATTCGGATTGAGTCTAACGAACATTCGAGGTGTCTGTATTCCAGCTTGGATGGTGAATCACCAACATTAGAGATCAAGTACAAGCAAGAAACAGCCACTACCAGCGAAGGACTAATTGAAGAATCTTTGATGACAATTGCACATGGAGACTTTTTGGAACTCGGTGCTACAGATGATGCCACTGTTGTTGCAATCCAGAGTGATCGAAACTTTGGTCAAGAGCCCGATCTGCTGGCGGCGTATGATAGCTCCACAAGAGGTATCTTTGATATCATCATACAGTTTGACTTGACTCCAATCAAAGACACAATACCTCGTTCATCCGTCCTTTCTCTGTTTGCTGAAACTGATTGTAAGAGTGCTGGAACTTTCGCAACAACGTCTGTTAACCTGCCTTGGACTGAAGACAGTGTCACATGGTCTAATGCACCTGTATTCGATCCTAGAGCTGTGGGTGGAACTCTGATTGGTACGTTTGGCGAGCTGAAAGGAAGCAACTGGTATGGCTTCAATGTGCATCAAGCTTTGACTAATGCCTTGCTGGCCGGAAGTGATGCGGTGACTTTCCGTGTGAGCTCGGTAGACTTTCATCCATGCCAATACTCGTCGAGAAACGGTGGTCGGGCTCCCAAATTGATGGTTGCATTCTGATAATGTGTTCATGAATTAATAATCACTCATAAAAAATACCCTTGAAATATAATTGATTTTTGAGTTAGATTACTCCTGTTTCCTCTCAAGTGGCTTTCCTCCAGCTGCTTTTGCGATAGCCAATAAAGAGTAAATTACCTTTGCACCATCGGCCCATAAGATTTCATATCCATACTTTCCCTTCTTTGATATTTTTGCAGGAAACAAATTACCATTTTCGTCTGAAATGTCGGTGCGATCTGAGCTATGGTGATGGACTATGATTGATAGTTGACTACTTCCACTTCCACTGACACCACTCTGGGTCCCTCCTCCACAACCGTGCCGAACAATCCTTCCGTCTCCTTCACTAGAACTAGAGCTCGNCACCACTCTGGGTCCCTCCTCCACAACCGTGCCGAACAATCCTTCCGTCTCCTTCACTAGAACTAGAGCTCGGGTCGTCATCAATCTCTCCGGTCTTGGGGTTTCTGCTTCTTAAATCTGCGCCACTAACAATCTTTTGGTACCCACCATCATTTGAAAACAAACGCACAGTGAATCTCTTGTGACTGTTGTCAATGTCAAGTTGAGTGAATGGGACATCAAACACTGAATCTTCAATTTCATCAATTGTCACTACCATGGTAGTTGAGCTACTTCCTTGTTGTCCCTGCACTGATGCAGGCAGCATATTGTGTTGAAGAAGTAGCAAGTCGGTAGAGACTGCATTCGCTAGTTTGGAAAATACTGCCCACTCCTCTTCCGAATTCCTATTAGATTCGTCACAACAAAATGGTTTGCCAGATTCATTTGAACCAGACACTGTTTCTGATATTGGAAGATGGAAAATATGTGAAGATTTTGGCATGAAATGATGTGGAAGTGGTGCATCAGACGTGGTCATGTTTCTGTCGTCACCAGCACCTAATACACGTGCCTTCCCAAAGGGATAATGTCGTCCACCACCTTCACAAACAAAGTATGCAAAATTCTCGACCAATGCCAATGTCGATACTCCAAGCTCTCCAAACATTTCGACCCCTTTCCGCACATCTGCCCATGCCAATGAACTTGGTGTGGATACTGCAACCGCACCAGATAGAGATAATGATTGACATACTTCCAATTGCACATCGCCTGTACCCGGTGGTAAGTCCAAGACAAGTACATCCAGCTCACCCCAATTCGTCCCTTTTAGGAGCTGTGAGACTACACGTCCTGCCATTGGACCACGTAGTACTGCCGCACCACCATTGGGTCCACTTCCTGGCACACCACTATTGGGAGAAACAAATCCCAATGACATGAGTTTCACACCCTTGTGAAGGATCGGTTCCACCATTCCTTCTTGTACATGTGGAGGTGACTTTCTAACAGTTGGATCGTCTGGTTTAACTAATAATGGCAATGATGGACCGTACACGTCCAAATCTAGTAAACCAACTCGTCCTCCCATAGCAGATAGTTGGTAGGCAAGATTGGTGGCAACAGTTGATTTGCCAACACCACCCTTGCAACTGTACACGGCGAGAAAGTGCGTTATATTCTGTAGAGCAAAGGAAGAAGACTGTGGAGTAGTTTCGCGAAGTCGTGCATTGGAAGAAGTGTTCTTGTTTGTTTTATTGGATTGTTTTTGTGGAGAGATTCGCACAGAGACGTCAATATCGCGCGGTTGTATAGTGTGTTTACCACTCAATAACTTCATCACTTCTTCCTTAATAACTTGAGTAATGTTGAGTGATATTTGTTGTAGTTTTGGATGTAACATTGTGGTAGGTTGCAAATTTACAGTAATGACATAATCTTCGCCTTTGTCAAATGAAGACGGAACAGAAATAGAGCGGATCCAATCCAGCCCATTCCTCGTCAGAGATTTCCCAAGAATTGGATCTAGCAGGCGTTGGTCACTGCTTGAGTTGTTGTTGTTCAGTCGACTCAATAATTCATCTTCCAATTCAGCAGATTGTCTCGGTGACAACTCGGAGAATCTAAAACTGCTTTTGCAACTTTGAGTCAATGAAAATAGCCGCGATAGTGAGTTTCTCCTTTTCATTATCAGTGTCGCATCGACCCAGAATCTTCTACGCGCGATGAGCGACATATGATGGCTTATTCTTTGTTATATTATTGTCGCCTTGATTGTTTCTCTCCTAAGGCAAGATAAGATGATGGAGACAACAACATCATCATCTTTTTATTGTACATACCAAAAGGCATCCCACCTACATAGTCATGAGTACAGATATGCTAAATAAGGACCGTCTGTCGTACCTACTCACGTGGTACCTATTTTACTCTACTTCTATGTAGGGATGTAGGTATTTCTACAACTTGGCTCGAAGATAAGGAGACAATGGTCAACAACTTCCCTGCTAACAGAAGTCAGCGGTGGACAGAGGCAGCACAATCTATGCCTAGAAAGAAATAGCGATAATTGGAAAAATAAGAAGAATGTCGTCTCCGTCCAAGAGACACGAGGAGCGACGACGACAAAATCATCGTCCCACCATGAAAGCAGGCGGCGGCGGGAGCGGGAGCAGGGGACATCACGATGCCTCTCCTCCTCATCCGCCTCAGCAGCAACAGCGTCAGCGTCATCCGAATGAGCCCCCTTCGTATTCGCGTTACTCTGTCATGGAAACGTTGGAAAAACGATGGGAGCCAAAATCGTCACAGACGATTGCACCGGCATTTCAAAATCAACGCCACCAACTTTTGCAGCAGCAACAACAAAGTGCGCATAACTCTTCGCCGAAGAGGGGTAGTCTAAACGCCAGCACTAGATCTAGCTTTGCAGAGAAGCGTAGACTTCAAGAAAGGCGAGAGTTTGACAATGCTTTTTGGCCATCAACAGAGGCTGCCGGCAGTGTGTACAATGACCATAGTCAACCGCCAAATAATGAAGACACACTTCAAATGAACAACTATGATTTGAAACAAATTTTGCCAAGTGCAGTTGGTGCAACAGCCACAGCAGCAGCAAGTAGCATCAACAACGAAATTATGCCAACCACTTCGAACGATGGTGCTTGTGCGGAAGTAGTAAACAAGACATCCATCACTCTGGAGAACTACTCTCTCACGGGGAAACGATTGAGTAATTCATCGAGGCAAAAATTTGTTGTCGATGCTGGTGCTTCTGCTGCTGCTGCTGGCGATGGTGGCTCCAGCTTGGCACCATCGAGCGCTGTCCCTGCTGCAGGTGCTATGAAGCCATCGTCAATATTGAAACGTACTTCAACGAGGCCTTCTTCCATTTTGAAAACTACAAGCTATTCTTCTTCGGCAGCACAACCATCTTTATCATCAATTCAACAACATCAGGTTCATAGTAATAATAAGGTAGATTGGGGGGATAATAGTACGAGGGAAATTGAAAATCGACTGTCACCAGTGATGTTTAATGTCCCCGCGGCAAACCCACCTACTGCTACTGCTCATGCTGCTGGTAGTAGTAATAACAGTTACAATCGTCGCAAAAGTGACAATTTACCTCCCAACAATAATAATAACTTCATCCGTCGTGGCAGCGGTGGTGCGCATCCACCACCGCCTCTAAACAGTAATAATAATTTCAACCGTCGTAGTAGTGGCAACGGCGGCAGTGGTGGTGGATCACGACCGACTTCGGGTTTCAATGCACCCTGTCGGTTGGAAGAGCATAAAGATTTGCACAAATGGAAGGACTGTCCGAATAACCCACATTCGGAAAATTACAATCATATTCATCACAGGACTGCTAGTCATCAACAGCTGCTTGATTCGGTGCAGTTGGAGAGACAGCAATTTGAGAAACGGCAGCAGCAACTGCAACAAAGGCAGCAAAAAATGAATATGTCTGTACAAGAGGCGAATGCAAATGGGTCGAGAGGCGAACAGAATCCTCCTTCTGTGGTGGCATCATCGTCACTGAAACGCCCAACTGCTGCGTCCATACCGAACCCTTCTTCCTCTGCCCTGGCAGCAGCACGAAGGTCATCCGAAGCATCCAATCTGTTTAATACGAGTAAATCAGCGCGTACCCAAACAGCGAGCCAACACCCTCTCAAGTTTTCAGCAATCGGCGGAAGTAGCATTCCACGATCACCCATACCAAAGAAACAAACGGTTACCCTACCCGAAACACAAAAACTTAGGCACCTAAAACAAACGAATGAAATGCACTCGTCCATAATGCATGCCATCCCGCGTAAGCCGCAGCAGAAGCATGATGAACCACGGATGCAACAACAAAAGAATGTAGAATTCAAGAATGGCCGATTTCAAAAGAAAACGTCAATAGATGTTGCTCCCTCTGGTCAAGATGCTGTACCTATTGCGAAGCAAACGTCGGGTCGGCTGGTGACAAAGGCAAAGAAACCATCAAGTTGGCCGAGGGGGGATGGTGCTTGTAATGTTGCTCATCGTATCAATAATGATAATAATGCCGGAAAGGACGATGACACCGACGAGAGTCATCATACTATCATGGATGATGAGATGGAAGTAGACGACTTTAGCAACAACGATCTGATCGATAACGATAATGGTGATAAGGAGGAGGCTGGACCAGCGACATCCTCTAACAGCAGCAGCATTGGCTTGAAAATTACGAGAGACCCAGGGAAGGATAGTGGATCTTCAGATTGTGAGAAGAAAAAGAAGAAGACAAGGGATGACGATGATGAGAAGAAGGAGGACAAGAAGACGAAAGAGAGCAAGAAGAAGAAGGAGAAAAAGAAGGCGAAAAAGGAATGCAAGAAACCTGGCTGCACCATGAAACGTGTGAAAGGAAATAAATTCTGCCAGGCCCATGCCACCGTCTCCAAGAAATCGGATGCTGCATTTGCAGATACTTCATCTGCAGGTGGCATTGATAGTCTGTTAGCCAAATCTGTCATGCCCGCCGCACTGGAAGAAGCAGAGAACGGTCCTAGAAAGAAAGTAAAAGCGAAGAAACGTGGAGTGAAACGAAAATCTCCTCCTGAGCCCACTCTCGACGTGCCGTCTTTGAACGATGACAAGAATGCTCCCGCGATCAGCACATCGAGCGCAAACAAACGCCGCGCGCAGGAAATTTGTCGTCGTAGCGACAACCTGAATCCCCCGGATCAGTTAGCGAATGATGATGATGAAATTTTGCCAGATTTAGAAGATGGCGACATCGGAGAAATGGAAACTGATCTGTTCTATCTCCTTGACGAAACAATCAAGATAAGGTACCAGGACTACGTTGAACAAAACAAAATCAATGAAGATCTCCTTTCTGAAGAGCAGCCGCCATTGGAAATCAGAACAGGAGAAGATGAATCCCCACCCGATAAAAGTAGCTTCTCTAATGAGGTGCCGTCACAGAATGGAGTCGAGACCAAAGACAAAGAAAATACATTGTCTGCTCTACGAAATAGTCTAACTGACAGCGCCTCAAGGAATGCATGCGATGAGAGTGAAGACGATGATCAAATTCCACTATTTTACACTTGTGAAAAATGTGACAGAGTTTTCTTCGCCAAAACTCAAGCTACAGATCACGAAAACCAGTGCACCAAAGAGGTGCTGGATGGGAGGGAATTCAGTAACACCAACGACATTGCCGAGTACTATGAGAAAAACCAAACAGGGGGAGAGATGAAGTCGGATTGTGTCATCTTTTATCGCCCACCACTCACAACTTCACATACCAATTCTGGACGTACAATATCACCTGAAGATTTTGATGGTCGGGGTGGCAATAGGAATGATCTTCCACAAAACTTACTCGGCGATTTCATATCCAGCAAGAGTCCGAAAGCTACCTCGGTGACAAAGGAACAGAAAATCGAGACTGAGTTCAAGATCGACCCAAACAATACAAGACATGAGTGTGAGGTTATGAACGCTATTGAGCGCTTGTCAACAACCGTCATCAATCCCGACAGTGGCCTTCCCAGACAAACGATAACTACTCTGTGCAGTGAAACAGGTAAGAGTATTGCTTTGTTGATGTTGCATTCAGTGAAAAAAAAACTCAATTCTAAAATGCTCCCGTTGCGGTAGAAACACTGTATGATTTTCTAGTTGAAATCAAGCCTTCAAATATTCCAAACAGTGGGCTTGGGGCATTCTTGACGTTTTTAGGTGCAAGGGTTTTACAACAGAGTGCCAGTGCTCGGTGTGCACGCCTCCTGGAGGAACATAATACTTACGATGAAACTGGTAATCTGTTTGTGAAAACACACGAAGAGTTGACAGCAGAGGTGTATGGTGGTCGAAAAGTACACGTCACTTTACGAGGGAATAATCTTCATCATAATGACAACAGTTTGTACTGGAGTAAGGAACGTCAGAGCTATCTCAAGAAACACATTGAAGAAAATGGAACGCTTCTGGACCACTTTGATGAAGATGAAATTTGTTGCAGAGTGAATAGTGAGGTGAAGAAATTGAAGTCGAAAATTCCGGAAGGAGAGCGGATTGGATTTTTAGAGATCCACTCAGAGTCTGACTATGTCGATGATAAATCTTTGGTTTTTTCGAGTGAGAAGAAGGGTCTTGGTATGCTCGAAATTGGAAGATATGGCCCACACCTCCGTAACGATGTGAAGTATGAGCTTCACTTTAATTTCAAGAATTTTATTTTCGATTTTGAGCCGTCTGAGTGGTCGTACGGGACGACTGAGCAACGACTTGGGCGAGATCAGGCCATAGATATAACGGATGATGCTACTGGAGAGATTCATTCCATTGCGCGACAGTGTACACCAATTTATGTCAACGAAGGTGAGTTGATAGCATTCGCTGATGAATTCGATTGAATTTTTTCGTTCTTGTTGTACTTATCTGATAGCATTATCTTTCTTATACCTACCAAGTCGGCTATGATAAGAAACTACATTGCAATGTTGAAATCCGCCACAAAAATGAACGCTCGGTGTATTATTATGTCTTCATTGACAAGGATCATGCAATGAAGGCCGGTGATCAAGTTGAACTACTTGTCAATTATGGTGATGCTTATGAAGATGTTCGCGAACGCAAGGGCTACGGAAAAGACAACAACGAGATATATGGAGGGGACCATGATGATGCTGCGGCTCGTCTAAAACGTAATTTCATAGATCGTGACATGGCGCAGCTTGACATTTCAGATCTCAAACTCTTCGATATGTTTTACTTGGTTGAATATTTGACAAACGATGTGCTTGACCCGATCGATCAAAGGATTCGAGGCTCTTTCTCTTCCAGCGGGCAAGCTATATCATTCACTAGACTTTCCAAGGACATAGTTGCTAGACAGAGGATGCATTGGTTAAAAATGAAGCTCATATGCCGGTTGGAAGAAATGATTGCACACCCAGATCCAGAAGATAAACTCCTCGTGCATACTATGGCAAGAGGAGGTAAAGAAATGGTCACTGCGATTGAAAAGTCACTGCTCAAATGGGAATTTGCAATGTTACCCGACATTTTCTCCCGTTTGAACAGTGTGTCAAATGGTGGCGAGAAGACTCTTCAAGATGTCATCCTTGTAGAGCTGTCTGAGGAATTGCTACATTCTGTTTCTTCGAAACTTCCAGACCCTCTCAATAGCACTATGTGGAGCAAAATTAGTGTCGACCTCACTGAAAGCACAGCTCGGGACATTGCGAGGTATTTAGTCTGCTGCAAAGGACCAATGTATTCAAGACAGCTAACCGAGCAGCTGTTAGTCAATGCCAAAAATGCTGCCAACAGAGTTCGTGAGGCATCTCATATTGTCAACAACAAAAATAGTTACCTTTCGGGAGAGAGAGCTTCCGCTATTGATAATATTTCCTTTCATTCTCTGCGTCGCAAATTGAAAAAGAAAGATGTTTCGCCAAACGGGTCCCTCATCAATGTATATGTCAACGATCTCAACCTTCCTCACGGTACAGCCGCCACAATCGCTGACATCCAAGCATACCAAGATGCAGTGGAACTTGGCTATCTTGAGCCTTACTACGACCCTTGTTCCACAAGAAAATTGACCGACAGTAAATTGTCTATCGTGTCACAGTACGCGTCGTGCAATCATACCAATGGCAGTCAGCAGTTCCATTGGATGGCTCGTAGCATAGATGCCTTCGAGAACGGTGTTGCTCGTGTGAATGAGCAGTGGTACTTATTAAATCAAGTATTGTTGCCTGTATACACCCTGGCGTCTGGATGTTTCGAATGGAACGATTGGTCAAAAGAATTTTGCGAAGCTATTGGAGTAGAGTTGGATGCTGCAAAAGAAACGCTAGAAAGAGGCGTTGTAAGGCCTAATTGGCCAGAAGAAGTAGAAAACAAGTCGAGTGATAGCACCAAAACGAAGAAAAAGGGGCGCCTGAGAGGGTGTCTTTCGAATGAAGCCAGAACTCTAAAGAATTGTGCTTGCGAGGAGTTTCCTGGGTGGACAATTGAGAGCATTCAGCGCAGAAACTCCCATCACGTGGATTCATATTGGAGTCACCCAGGGCTAGGTGGAATCGTTTTACGGTCGAAGGTAGGGGTTAAGGAGATGATAGCAAAAATGGAAACAAATCTTATTGACGCAAACACAGCGTACAACATACTGGTGAGTGAGGGCAAAAAGAAATACTTCGGTGGAAGAAAGTCTTGAGTCCGAAACGTAAAGCTGACCAAATTTGGATCATGATTTACAAAACTAAAACATAAATTCAAACGAGGGAAGTATTCTACAGAGATTATGATGCCTTCTTTTTCTTCTGCTTCCTCTGCTTTTTCTTTGCTTGGCCTACAAGCTTTCTTGCTTTCTCAACTGCAGCTGCATCAAGTTCAATTGTGCTGTTGCTTTTCTGTGGCTGGGATTTGTTGAATTTCTTCCCATTGCCAGCGGTGATAGCTGGTTGCTCGTCATCTTCTTCCTCTCCCCCCTCTTCCTCCTCTTCTTCGTTGATATCTTCATTCGTCTCATTTTCCCCGAAGCTCCACACGCTGATGTCTGTTATTCTTGCACCCGACCCAAGACGAACACTATCCAATATCTGAACTGCAACTTCCACTTCCTCATTGGAATCAACATCACTATCGGAGGAATCGCCTTCACTTTCTGAGTCATTGTTTTCGGCTTCCTCGTCATCTCTGTCTGGGCCGCTCAGCATCATTCTTGCAGCTCCTTCTAGATCCATCAAGCTTACTATCCCTCCACTGTTCGCCGTGACAACAAGAAATCCACTTCCACCTTCAACACTTCGTATGCACTTAAGTCGATCATCACCTGCCACTACCCTATCCACTGGTTCGATGGCCATAATCGCTCTACGGGTATCGGCATCTTCATCCTCTTCAAGCTGCCCTACTTCCAACACTGGAAGCCCACCATCATCACATCCTGCAGCAAGAAAGATACCCTCAGGTCCACCAATAAATGCAATTTGGTTCACCCTCGAAGGCATCTCAACATCAAGAAGATCTTCTCCACTCGCAACATCTCGTGCAGTGATTTTGGAGCCATGACAAAATGCATATCGAGTACCATCATTACACCAAACGATGTCATTTACAGTTTCTTTTCTAACTTTGCTCTTTGATGGGATCTTGTACACAAATGCCAAACGACCCTTCATCAAATCCCAGAGACAAACCTTTCCATCTCGTCCACCAGTTAAAGCCATTTTTCCAGTGGGATGAACAGCAAGGCATTGGACACCGCCCTCATCATGTCCAGCGAGAACATGTTGTACTGACCAATCACGCTTTTTGTAGAGTACAATTTTACCAGATGTAGTTCCAATGAGTGCATGTGTTGGTGGACCGGAGGAAGAGGAGCATGGTGGAGCAAAGGAACAACAAAGAGGAGATCCTAAATCATTCGGTGTTTTCAGTTCGCCAGCTTGACAGTGTTTCTGTAAGTTAAAAACATTGATTGTTTCATCGAACCCTCCAGAAAGGAGTGCTCCCGGCTCAGGAGGAGCCTCGGGTTCATCATCTTGTTTTCTTTGACGCTTTTTCACCTTCTTGCTTGCATCATCACTACTACCAGGTGGAGATACTCCAGCACTGGCGATATCTAGACAGCGAACACTCCCTTCGTGAGCTGCCATGGCAAAAGATAACTTGAGATATCTGCCATCATTGCGACGAAGCAACTTGAGTTCAATGTCGTTCTTGTCTTGCTCTCGCACATGTTCAACGGTATCCCATCCGGCAAGTACTCCATCATATGTACCGGCTACTATCACCAGACGAGATGGAATAGTGGATGTGTTGCTTTCAGCCATGGTTTTGGCTCACCTTCCCTTAGTAGATAATGATATTATATATGCCTGGTGGTGATGCACGCAGCAGGTGTGAGGGGTGCAGTGCAGGGTAAGTATGGTTGGCTTCTTTTGACCTTTTGCCTTTTGATGGGTGGTTGTGGGGTGCCGGGAGGGTGCCGGGCGTGCCCTCCAATGGAGTTAGCGGGCGGGCTGCGGGCGGGCCCGGCCTCCACAGACGCCAACAACACAAGACCACAACCACCAATCAACAAAAAGAATCAAAAGCTCGATGACTCTGCTCTATCAAGCTCGCCAGTCACCAAGCCAGTCAAAAAGCAAGTGGTACAATATCTCTCTTAATTATCATGGCAAGAAGAGGCATGAACTCCGCGACGGAGTATTCGCAATTAGATGAAGGTGGAAGAACCGATGCGGCTGAAATCAAACATGCGATTGCACTGGCTGCGGAGGCTGCCTCAGTAGCGTTTGGTTGGGATAAGGATAATCTGAAACCAGACTCACAACAATCATCTTGGTCGACAAAGCCTACGGAAGGCAACGAACTTACACATCTCATCCCTGGCTATACTGCACCATTGTACCTAACCGCAAAGTCACTAACAGGTGTAACTGGAAACAGTTTATCTGAGCTACGCAGTCGAGCGAGGCAAAATGAATCTAGAAAGAACAACCCATCAGTGTCAGCTTTAAAGAGAAGAGTGGAGGAATTTGATCCTGCAGTTGCGGCAAAAAAAGTGAAAACGCCATCATCAATTGCTATTCAAAAAGAATTAGGACGCAGTTGTGGCATCCCTACTACTTTCTCTTCGTCTTTCAGGAAAATTGCAAGAAAGCAACGTGATAACTCTGCTGGTCGTGGCTGGTTCGGTATGACACCAACGCCAATGTCTGATCAACTCAAGACTGATTTGTCCATTATACGGAACAGAAACTACCTCGACCCAAAGAAATTCTACAAATCTGCCGATAGTTTCAATGGAAAGGTATTGCAGGTTGGAACAGTTATTGAGGGAAGTTCTGAGTTCTATTCTAGCCGCTTGACTAACAAAGAGAGGAAACAGAATCTTACGGAAGAGATTATGTCAGATGTTACTGTTGCGAATTACGCCAAGCGTAAATATTTTGATATGCAGTCAGAGAAGCAGAGGCCGCAGAAGTCCAAAGGGAGAAAAGGGCGCTAGGCCAGTAATGCAGTGATATGGTAATAATAAATACAAAGTTAATCAGTTTAAGATATATCTACCTAAAAAGGAAGATAAATGCATTGATTCATATCTCATTAGTATGATGCTAAGATGATTTCATTCTGTTTATTGCCACAATTTTATCTAACCACAAGTCGCAACCAGCTCCATTGCAGAAGAGGAATTGTCATCTGGAGAGTCTTCGTTTTCTCGTTGATCTCCTTGCTGTACGTTAACTTGTTGGTTTCCAAGGTTCTGTTCGGGGCGGTTCTCTAATCTACAACGTCTAGCATGAACTTCCGCCTTGGTGAGTCCTAATAGCTGGGCCTCTAATGTCGTATCAGTTGCGCAAGAAGTAAATGAAGATCCTGACACTAGTGAGCGTGGTCCATCAACTGCTTCTAGTTGTATAAGATAGTGTTTCACACTTTGAAGCTCAGATGGGTGTTTGTGCTTTCGCCTCTTACAACCACTGTTGGAGTCTGTGCCTTTGACTGGCTGGTTCTCGGGAGAACTACCAGCAGTTCGAGCAGAAGACACCACCGGAGATACGCTCATCCTGCACAAAATCTTTGGCTTGGACTTCTTCCTGCACTTTGAAGGATTGTTCCCTTCAATGAACTTTACCTCGCTGCCTTCAATTGCGTGTGAATGTGAAATACGGCGGCATTCCAGCTCGACATTATGAATATGACCATACCCTCTAGCAACGATGAGTCGATCAATTCTGAGGCCTGATGACGGTGAAGGATGATTTTGGAAGTTTCCTTCACCCACTGGTGCTGCTGCATTTTCTTCTTGCCTTGATTCATTTGCAATGGCCGTACTTGATCCATTCTGGCCGGTATCGTCTGCGGATCCGGACAATGAACTCATTTTGTCTGATTCTTCTCTGCTGTTTGCGTTATCACTTCCGGATGATTCGCCTTCTTTGCTTGAGGGAAGGGATATGAACGTTCCGACTGGTCTTCCGATAATGGAGGAGGACTGAATGCCACACAGATTTGTAAAGGCGGCATTTATGTGCACCGCCAGGAAAGGTGGTAGTGCCTGAACGAGCAGTCTGAAATATGTATGGAAGGGAAGATGAAACAGTTAGTTCAGTCATCGAAACAGTAACATTACATACACAAATACTAGCAACAGGCTCACCTTGCAGTCTTGGTGAGGGAAAGAACTTCCTCTAGCGTTACTGGCATTCCAGGCTCAAGCGCAGCATCCGAATTATTCTCAGATGAATCTCTCATCTGACGTAGTTCTTCCTCATACTCTCTTCTTGATACCATTCTTTTCCTTTTCTTTTCCAACCTCTTTTCCTTGGAAACAAGTGCATCCTCTTCATCTTGTCTTTCTGCTGCAGCTGCTGCTGCGGAGTCATCGACATCTTCCATTGAAGCGTCCTGAGGTTTCTTCTCATTACGAATGTGGTGATGATGATGAATCAATGGCTTGTCGACCTTCGCAATTGGTTGAGCAGGACTGCTGGGTTTCTGCTTTCCTTCTTCTTGAGACTCACCAGCACCCGTCTCGCTCTCAGTACTGTCACGGTCTCCTGGTAACTTTTGCTGGTCTGAGGTCCCATCACCACCTGAATCAGACTTACTTGTGGTGTTATTATCGTTGCCACTTCCTGTACCTGATCCGCTTGAGTTGTTGGCTGTGGTTGTTCCAGACGACGATTCTGTTACAACTCTAGGCTTTGCACTCGTACTTGTGTCTTGATTCTGGCTCGCCTCCCCTCCTTCTGCTTGGGCTCTATGAGCCGAGTTCGTCTCTGTACTTGCACTGAGGCTTGATGTGAGAGAAGAACTCTCGGTTCGCTGGTGCTGTTGTTTAGACTTTGACCTCTCCTTAGACTTGGCAGCGTCGAGTGCAACTGTCTCAATGCGAACTCTTTTTGACGGCACGGGCTCATCTGCACTTCCAACCAATGCATTGCTTCCAACGTTGTTTCTCTTCTGGTTACTATTGGTGTTGTCTGAATTTGAAGAACTTGTGCGGCGACTCTGTTCCTTATACTTCCTCTTCACTCTCGCCTGAACAACCAAAGATGATGTCTCCGATGATGTATCATTAGCTGCATCAACTTGCTCCGTATGCAGAGGAACTTCTTGGGTTGTCTCTGCGGACTGCGGGCTATGTTTCTTTTGATGACTTGAATCATTGGAAGATCTTCCTGATCCATTTGTATTGTTACTATTACTGCCGCTTTGGTTGGTAGTTGTGAAGAACGAAGTGAACCCTGAAGACGAGTGTGCTTCATCTATGCCAGCGTTTATTTGTATAGTAGGAGGCTGTTCTCCTGTCATTAATGCACGAGAATCATTAAAGAAGGGACCTAAAATAAAAAACAAAAAATGCGATGAGTCAAACTGCGAAAGAGCAAACACAGCTTCATTCGAGGTATATTACTCACGGCAAGCCTCTACTAGATTTGCATAGCACTCTGAGCTATCCATGTGTCCACTGTGGCCGCGGGCTTCATCTTGATTCGATGGCATCGTTTGAGGTGTATTTATTAGTTGACGATTTGCAAGAATGTTTTGAGGTTGAGAATTCTCAACTTGCATCGGGCGGTCCGATGTTGCAGCTTCAGCAGCTTGCATGGCGGCGGCTTCGGCATTCAACTTTAAGTGAGCCCTAGCTGCATTCTTGAGATCCCGCTGTGCCTGGAGTGAGACTTTATACAAGCTCATAATTTCGTTGATTTTACGGTTGATGTCCTCATCGCTATTGGCATCATGGCTGTATAGAGAGCTCACATTGGAGCCCGTCGCTTGATGGTGGTGATGACCATGGTGATTGCGATGGTGATGATGTTGGTGAATGTGTTCATTAGGTTGATCTTTGTCAGGGAGAGTGGCATTAACCAAGGCCACACTCTTGTTGGGACGTTTTTGCGAGCGCCCCTTGTTTTTCAGTATTGGCTCGCTGACTTTCTTGCCGCCTCTTCCGTCTCTTACGGCTTTGGGCTTGCTTTGGCTGACTCCAGTCTCTGATGAATCCGAGATTGAAGAATAATCGCCTGAGTAGCCTGCACCACCACTGGTCTCTTGTGACGATGAGCTTGGTGGTTCCGAGCCTGAGCTAGAATCATTATCCTCGCGGTCGTTTCCTCCAACGCACGCCATTGACTCTGCTGCCGGTACTTCATCTGCAGCTGCGGCAGAGTCTTCTGCGCCCTGCTTTTGATCCTCCTCTTCTTTTGTTGGTCTATTGCTTTTCATGGCTTGATTGTTTTGTTTTTATGTGTTATGCGTACTACCTACTTCTTGTCCGTGATGTTTCGCTTGGGTTCTGCTTCCAAGCAATTTTCAATTCAATATTCACCGCGTTCGGAAAAAGATACTAATTCCAACGTCATCTGACGCACTTTAGGAAAAAGGCGTTTCGTTTCAATTACGTCATCATCTTTCCCACTTTGGTGCCTAAGAAAGTTAATGACATCATTCATCTTTCCCACTATGGTGCCTAAGAATATTGAAGTCGGAAGGAAAAATACGTGTCATTTAAGCCAGGTTCAAAAGAACCATACTGAAACGTTATCTTTAAGTATCCTCGATAGATCCCGGGAAATTTTATGGGTGTCGCTTTTGACGGGAGTCCTCGCCAACACGAATTCATTACGTCAATCCGGCACTGTCGGCACTACATAAAACAAAATCACACAAAATATTTTGCCCTGCCATTATTTATTTTGGCCGACATGCGTAGGGGATGGTGTTGGGGGGTGGTAGGGTTGATAAAAGGCTGCCAAGGCATAATTAGGGTGGATTTTTCGGGGGGGTTAGGGTAGAAACGGATTCAATTCGGCGATGATTGGCGATTAGATGATACTCCTATATTTTTAGTTGTGGGATAGTTATAGGCAAGCGAGGACTCCCAATACAAAAGCGACACGATGTTAGCGCAGTCGTACCTACGGCAAGTCTTAATATGTAAAATAAGTTTTACATAATGGTAAATCTACTCTAGACAACGAACAGCGTAAGTACCATACATCATTACATAGGTTATTATGGTACCTATTGTTGTGACGTGGCAGCGGCACGACAGTAGATAGCTCTATCTATTACTCTATAAAGGTGAAACTGACCGATAGTCTTGAGTGCAAAAAGAGAA
>JALLBJ010000446.1:0-21417 GCA_036940105.1 Skeletonema potamos | reverse complement strand
GTTCTCAATATTTCGTGATGATCGCGTTCACGTTGCTGCTATCACTATCTCTATTAACTCCCGAGGCCGCAGCACCTGCTGCTGATCTAACTCACGACCAATTCTGCTACGAGCATTGCGGGTCTTTCTCATCATGCACAGCACTCTACGATGACAACTTTGTCGATCTGCGTCTTCGTGTAAACAACTTCCCAATCGACGATGGTCCTGGGAAAAGTCTTGTATTCGACAAGTACTTTGGGAGCACAGTCTCGCAGCAAACATTCGAGACACAATTCATCTTGGATATTGCAGCCGCCCTAGACGCGAGTCCTTGCCATTTCTATGTACTCAGTGTCATTCCCGAAGGCAACGATAAGTATTGGGACTCTGGGAGCGTCTTTGTCACTTTTAGGCTATTTCCAGTCCGAGTAGATTTTGTGACGAGTCTCACAAAACAATTGCAAGAGCCGGATTCAGTGTTATACGATGGACTTGTTACCCGCACTGCTGACTCCATGTACGGGCTGGTGGCATTACAGTTTGACTTCACATTGAAGTTAATGTACTCAATATTGGTTGTAGGGGACATCGATGTCATCCGCTCTAGCCATGGGCTCTATCTGAATCAAGGAAGTCTCCGCAGTTGTGTGAATGCTACTTATGGTACCAAATATTGCATATTCGAAAGATATCTCATTGAGGACATTGAGCGAGCCCTCAATTTGGAGCCTGGGCAGTTCACGATCCTCTTCATCAAGGAAGCTGATCGGCAGAGTGTTGTTGTTACGTTCCGGTTGATTCCAACACCAGATAACGACGACAGTTGGACTGAGAGAAATGTTGAAGAGCTCATCCTTCAAATGTCACACCCTCAGTCACTTCTCTATTCTGGGAATGTGACGTACAAGATTGATCCAACTTGGGGTATTTCTCAGCAGGCAAGGCAGCCACGAATCTTCACCCACTACATATCTCGACCCATCCCAACAACATCAACAGATGCATATGAGAGATGCAAAGCGACACGCCGTTGTCCTAGAGCTTGGAGTAGTTACAATCAGTCATCTTCAGAGTCGTCTCATACATCGCAAGAGTTTCGGCATGGGCAGCATGTGACGGTACCACTCTTTCTAGACTTTGAAGATTGGAGACGAGGGACTCATGGTTGGAAACAAAGCTGTAGAAGAGGACATGATGATATCTGTCTTCCTGGCCTTCCGGTATCTTTGCTTGAAAATGCATCAAATATTAAAATTGCTGGTGCTCATTGGAATCCATTTGATTTTGAACCTCTTGGCCCAAGTATCCCCGCTGCTAGAGATGAGTGGAACAATGGTTTAGTTCTCAACAAGAACACAATGAAGTTGGCTATTGATGATCAAGCGAAACTGATTGAGGAGTACAATTCAGTGGTGCATTGGATGGATGAAGGATTTCAACACGGCCTTACCGATGACGCAAGCATTAGATCTAGAGAAGAGATTCGGCTGAATATTACTGATTACTCAGAAGTCATCTCATCGGAGAAGCGCATTTTCGACTTGTTGATGCAAAGCCAGTGTTCCACTGTAGAATGCAGTCTACTTTTCAATACAAGTGATGCTACTCTTTCTGGCGCTGTAAATGCAACAGGATTGATATCTACAACACCAGATGGTACAGAGGTAGCTCTGTGGGCATTCGATTCAATTGACATCGATGAGAATGTAAACATTACGGTTACCGGTCAAAGAGCGATGGCACTTGTTTCACGATCATCCGTTCGGATCAATACCACGTTCTATGTTATTCCTGGTACACTTGGGGGTTTTCCTGGTGGATATTCAGTGGCTCGGAGACCAAGCGATCGGCTGGTGAGAGTTTGCAATGAGCAGGTTGATTCGAGAGGCTTTCTTGATGTTTGTCAAGACAAAACTCCATGCTGTCCAGGTGATCAGCCTATCAGTGAGCTTGCGACCGGAATCAAGAGTAATAATATCAACGGGCCTGGATCCCCGTCAACTAGAGTATACCTTTTTACAATCCAGACAAGTGCTCCAGTTGTGAGTGAGATACAAGCGTTGACAAGCAAAGCAGATGACGGACAAACTTTGAGCGGAGGATTTAGTCTACACTTCAACAATTACACTACTAGTCTTCTTTCACACGACATATCAGCAATCGAGTTGAAGAGGAGAATGGAAGACTCTCTCAATCCAACAAAGATGAATCGGATTGATAAGTTTGATCGACTAGATTCGAGATCGGGGATTGGTGCTGTCGACGTTACCAGGGATAGATTCGGGCCAAGTGGAGGCTACCGATGGAACATCACCTTTCAGTCTGCAGTAGGAAACGGCGAATACTCAAGTCAACTGAAAGTGACAAATTTACTGGTGTCAAAAGGCGCGGGTATCTCACTGGAGACAATCAGACATGGTAACACAATTGGAGGGACTTTTGCTCTTCATTTTCTTGGAAACTGGACTAGATCAATCAGCCATAATGTGTCCGCTTCCGAACTTGAAAAGGTATTACTAAGTGATATCGACTCGCTTTCAACAGTAGACGTTATCAGGAGTGACCCGACAGATAATTGCAACGATGGGTTCTGCAGGAATGGTCCTGAAAGATCGGGTGGCTATTCGTGGACCTTGACCTTGACGACACAGGTTGGGAACATATCACCCTACTCGCCAACATCAAATGACTTTGACTGCGAGGGAGAAATTGAGGAATTGGCTGTTTTGAATCATTTGTCTGGGTGCGTCGATTCGGACTGCCCTGTGATACTCATCGAAAGTGGTCATGCCAAGAGCCACAGACATAACATGCGAAGCATCAAGGCCGAGAAGCCCTTCTCTCTTGCATATGGTGGATCTGGAGGAGGGTACGGAGGCAGAGGGGGACATGGATTCGGAGATATTGTACGAGGAAAAGCATACGGAGACGAACAAATCAGTAATCTTTACGGTGGAAGCGGTGGAGGTGTTTCAGTAGGACAACCCTTTCAGCTCGGATTGTTTAAAGATCCTAGAGGTCGAGGTGGAAGCGGAGGTGGGGCCATTGAAATAGTCGCACTGAATGATATCATAATTGGATCGAACTCGTTAATTTCGTGCAAAGGTGAACCAGGTGCAGATGGGTACAAGTCTGCGGGTGGAGGTGGCTCTGGAGGCTCGATTCTTCTCGCGGCTGGTGGAAGCATTCGAATCGACGGGAAATTATCCGTGGCTGGAGGTGACGGAGGGCGAAGGAGGTCTGTGGCACCTGTGGATCGAGGGAATAGCTCATTTGGTGGCCACGGAGGAGCTGGATCGGGTGGGAGAATCGCCTTATACGGTGAAAGTGTTGTGGTGGGCAAGAAGTCATTTGTAGAATTGAATGGTGGGAGTTGTAGTGCAACTGACAAACTGCAAGAGTGCGATGGCGAAAGAGGAACAATTTACATCGACTCTAGTTTGGACACGGGTTTGGTTTTAGACCAAAATAATGCTGCATCAGGTACAAGGAGTTCACTGTACTTGACACCAAGACTATCACGCCTTCCATTCAACCCTCAGAAACTCTTGTCATCGACTCATAGCTCTCCAGAGTATGACCTGGGCGCTTCAACCAGGCCTGGTCGAGTCTCGTTTTATTACCGTCGTAATGATAATGAGAATCAGAATCATTTTCATTCCCGTTCAAATTGGGATGCAGCTTTCGAGTTGAGAGAAACAAGATGGTCGTACCTGTCAAGCCAGTCACATGTTGAATATACAGCTGTAGTTGGAATATTCTTTGGGCAGGACGAAGTTCGATATGGTGCCAACTACATCGGCATTCCATATGACGATGAGCACATCAAAGAGCTTGATACAATGCCGTGTCCTTCTTTCAACAGTCGTTCGTGGTCAAAAGTTGACATACTCTTGGATTGGGAGAATCACAGTCATTCTATCTACATCAATGACATTTGGATGGTCCAAAATGTACCGTTTCGGGGGGAGAGTATTCGTGCTATATCATTGAGCAATTTTGACGAGGGATCTGGTGTTTGGTTCGATGAGATTTATGTTGGAGAAGACACGATGATGGACTTCCATTGCCCTCGCTTACAGAATGGCACGCTGATGATGGAGCGGCCAATCGAACGAGGATGGAAGCTGGAAGATGTTGGGGAAATTAGTTCAGCACACCCGATGCAGCGTCACGAGTCGCACGTTTCGAAGAGGCCTCTTTATCAGAGGAAAGACGGCAAGTTCATCAAACCATTTGATGGTATTGAAGACCGTGCCTTTACTTCTGATGTAAAGTTCAGATCCAACGACGGTGATAGAAAACATATCAAAGGGTCGTTCCTTGCAGGTTCACTTCTTCGCGTGCCACAAGCTAAAGTTTCGAATAATGAAGTCACCTCAGATGAATATTCGATTGGAAAGCGTCCAGACACGTACACGTGGTATGGCGAACATGACTACAACAAAGACCCAAATAATCTGTCAGGTGCAATCATGGCTTGCTCTACTCAAGACTTTGTCACTTGGAAAAATGAAGGTGCCATGCTGAACTTTGCAAATCTGACAGACATGGTGGACGGATCCAGCAACAAACTGCGTGCAGAGAAGCCAAAGGTCTTGTACAACAATTCAACTCAAAAGTACGTCATGTGGATGATTATTGACAATGGTACACGAGAGCTAGGCATGGCGGGAGTAGCTGTGAGTGATTATCACAATGGGCCATTTGAATTTGTCAGATCGTTTTACCCTGATGGAAATCAGACTCGCGATCAGACGCTCTTTAAAGATGACGATGGTGTTGCTTACCTCGTTAGGACGTATTATGCCACGGTAGATTACGTCATACCAGAAGCTGTCATGCAACCGACCTGGGAGAGTGTCAAGAATGCTGACGGTAGCACAAATTTTGCCCTTAGCTATCACAGGGCAGAGTACGATCCAGGATACGATGACTACCACGACATTTATCTGCAGAGGTGGAGGACTGAGGACAAGCCTTGGCAGGTGATTTGCGTAAACCGAATAACTGGTGAAGAGAGAGAAGTTCCTTATGGCAAGGAACATCTTAATTTTGATGGCGAAGTATGCCAAGATCCGTTTGAATATAAGTTAGTACTGGGACAAGGCAATCCCAATTTCGAAGAGAGCGTGAAAGGGATTCAAAGCCGATTCTTGGACCCATATGATCCAGCAAACAATGTATGGATTCCCAACTCTGTTCCAGAAGTTCGTGGTCAAATATGGAAAGACAACTTGGATGATGACACATGTGGACAGATGAAGGTAGATCTCGACATGCAAACTTATGATCCAGAACTTCCCAATCGAGAGACGCCAGATCGGCGTCATTGCTCGAATCTTGTCGACAATCCGATTCACTCGACTCAACCTGATAAACGAACTGGGGACGCGACAGTATTAGAGCGACGGAGAGCTAAGTATGTCGCAGTGTCTCGTTTAACTGATGACTACCTTGATACAAGTGGTGTTTTGAGAACTTATGAGGGCGCGCTGACTGGAGATCTTGTTTCGATTGTGAAACAATTCATCAGCAACAACAGCTCATTATTTGGGTGGAGTGTAGGAAGTGATATTGGCTCTACGTTCCAACCTCAAATTCACGAACCATTTTTTAGCCAAGCAAAAGCAAAACAGACCAATCTCCCAACAGATTAAGTATTTATTTGTAAACTCATTTGAATCATCATGAATCATTCTTGTTATAAGATGGAATTTTTGAACCGGTTTCGTCTTCGCGCTCTCACTCTCTCATGAATGTCTCTTTCGTCGACTCTGACTCTCCCATCGCTGCAAAGCATAGTACAACGAACCAGGCGTGCCAATCTTTGCTTCACTCTCACCACTGCCACTATCACCTCCATTCGAATCATCTGCTGCATACGCTGAACTGAGAGGACTCTTATTCGTATGCGGATGTACCGAGCGTTCTGAATCTGCTCTCCACACCATGACAACATTATCTCCTCTAACTATTAGTTGATTGAAATAACGTTGTTTGACTGCAGGACCTGGTCCTCCACTTCCATCTGCGGGATAACATTTTCTTCTTTGTGCTTCCAATTTTGACTTTGACGGTGCTGCTGCTGCTTCTTGTTGTTGTTCACCATTACTAATACCCCTACTCCCACCAACTCCCTCCGCCGCCAACCCAACAGCCCCCACATCCAACGTAACCCTCCCCCCATAAACCTCATCAACATCCTTTAAAATCATATTAAAATGTTTATCAAATGCAATTAAATACCCAGTCAATGTACCACGGATACAATCGACGTATCGGATCATGACACGTATCCGCTGTTTATTTTGTAGGATGGAGTAGAGGAGAGAGAGTGGACCGGATGTGGATTGTGCGTAGGATGATGCCATGGATAGGAATAGGGAAGGTTTTTTCACCTTCTTCTGTTCAACTGTTGTTGTTTCGTCGTCGTCGTTGTTGTTGTTATTGGGTGTCATTGTCGCCTTTTTGTTTTGTGTTGCTGAATTGGGTTTATTGTTCTGTCTTAATGTGTTGGGCTCCAATCGCTGCGGATCACATTTAGGCAACAATGCTCTAAACTTGGATATATTATCAACCTTGACTACTGTAGAAATTGATGCTGATGATGTAGAGAATATAGATGCATTTGACCCTACCACAAGACCCTCTGGTGCAATGAATGCATATATTGGATCAAATTTGGGTGATGTAAAATCTAAAATCTTGGAGTTCATTCTATTGTCATCAATTTTGTAATGCCGCTCATCATGCACATCATTGGCTTTGTTTATAATACTGCTATTTATCCCTTGACTACTAGTACTTTGCTGAAGCTGTGATCTATGCGGAGGAGCTACCAAAAGTCTCACCTGCTCACCATATTTCTTGGCCAATTTGTTGGCCAACTTGAGTTCTTTGATGTGATCTCCGCCATATTTATTGTATATGATTTCGAATTTGCGCGTCCATTCTTCTTTATTGGCAATGGCTTCAGGTGCTACGAGGCTGTAGTAGGATTCGAGACGATGGCGGAGAGATGGTTTGCCTAGGGAGACGGGTGGTGGCGGCGTCGTCGATGAGCTCATGATTGATCGGCTTTTAGCTAAGCTTGGAATGAGTTTGAGTTGGGAGATTGCACTTGGCGCAAAAAAGCGAGAAAGCGGAAGTGAGAAAGCCACGTCACGCATCACACATCGCCAATGAAACTCCCTGCGCTCACAAACACCAAAGAAAATATTGTTCTGCCCAATCAAGCTGAAACAGAGAGCAGCGCAATAATATCATCATCTGGCGGCGGCTCTCCACCATGATTCATTCTCTACCAACATCTCCAGCTCGATCCAGCAGCGCCTTCGCTTCTCATATCAACAATCTCTCCTACGACGAGACCGACAACATCAGCGTCGATTCCAACTATGACATGGAAATTCCCACCATCACCACCACCGGATCAGTCGACGCCCTCGTCGACTCGGCCACCATTGGTCTTGTTTCCGCGACACTCGGCGCAGTGAAATATGATGCCGCGACGATTCGAGAGGAATTTAAAACCTATCAGTCCATATTACCGCATCCGGATAAATTGTTGCAAGAGCAGCATTCATTCTCTCATTTGAGAAGCGAAATGGAAGCCGCAAACATTGAAATCCCACGATTTCTGAAGTACAAGCACGAAGGCGGGATTAAACCTCATATTGCATTGTGTTGTTTGTTACTTAGCGAATATGAAACGGAGCTGAAGAAACTACAACAGCAGAAGAAGCAGAAACGGAAGACACATAAGTACGATAATCATCGATGGGGAATCTATCCATTCATAGTGAGGATATTATCGTTTGGGTATTTACATAACCAACTTAACAATCCAGCGGATTATATTCGTGATCAATTCTACCGAGTCGCACATGTCATACCCACACATGTCGTGGCTTCCAACATACTACGAAAGAAGATTGAAAACAAGGGATTGCCTGTACCAAATTACTTTATGGATCCAGATGATCCACGACAATTCCCACCACATATTGCGCTGCTGGTAATGTTGCAAGATGGGGAGAAGGAGTCAAGGAAGTTGGATAGCTTTTTGAATCGATTGGTATTCTCGTCGTTTGCGTTGATATCATTGTTATTACGGATAGTCTTGGAAGTTATTGGGGGCGCGGGGGCCATTTGGGGCGGTAGCGAGGTGGTGAAATTACGTACTGCCGACAATGCGGATCTCTGGCGATGGTTGAGTCTTGGTGTAGGTGTATTGTGTTACGCACGATTCATCACGCTTAATTTACCGTATAAGGAGGATGAGGGCGATATTCTTGGTCCTGCAGGTCCGTGGAGTTTGAGGCTGAGTTTGAGATTGAGAGCGGTGTGTGATCATCCGTTTCATTACTTTGTTAGGGCGCTACCCCCGTCTACTCCACGAAAGAAGGTGGATTGAGCAGGTTTAGTGTATAAGCACAATCTAGTTACGTTTAGTATAAAGGAGAGCATGTTCAAATTGAACGGACTGTATAAAAACAGATGATAATAAACTTAACTTAGTTAATCATTGGCTTTTGCCTCAGAGCAAGTCTCCCGTATCTCCTCAAAGACGCTATACCCAAAGCTTTCCTCCAAATGCGACCTCGCCTCAATTTCATCCGGTAAAACCTCATCAAAATGTGACTTGTCATCATTACCCCATAGCCATTGATCTCCTCCCGTTGCATATATCATGGCTGGTAACAACTCATCGTCTATCCTTGGTGGTATTACGAGCTCGCCAAGGTTGTTGCGATAGCTCACTGCAAAATGCTTGGGGTTGATATCCAAGATTGCCGCTGGATCAATGAACCTTGCAGCATCGTACAGAGCTCTGAAGGATTGGATACCGTTGATCCTCATTATTAAGCAGAGATATTGGATGAGACACGAGTTGACGTTGTGAGCATTGTGACTCTTCAAGCTGTGAATGTTTGTATCTTCCCATTCTTGATCATAGGGTGACCAAGCGTGGAAGTAGACTGCGTTTTGCCCTCCGCTGCTCTCGTCATTGCCCGAATGGGCTCCCAATGCTTTGTTCCAAGGATCATCCCACATGGATATATGGATGTATGCAGGCCCGTCACAGAATGATCGACATACATTCCCAAACGTTACAACCGTCACCGCCTGATGCAGTAGGTCCTCTAATCGCGATCGATGTCGCGAGTGTTCATTTTGTTGTTGTTCCTCCTTCCACGCAGAAATAGCAGATGCAATCACGGAACACGATACACAGTGAGAAAGTAACACCAGATGAGGCTCGTTGCTTTCGTTCAGTGGGTCTCTTCGTACTAATTCTACTGCTGCATCAATCAGTTTGATAAGTGTTTGTTGCTCATCTTTCAAAGCGTCCGAGACTATTGTTTGGATAACATTCAAGTCGTCTGTCTTAATCTTGAATTTGTGTTTTGAGTTGCTATCGTCATTGACTTTTTGTCCACTAATTAACACTCCTAGCGACTCAAGCTTGCTTACTGACTCCATATCCAGCTCTACATCTAGATAATCATCATCATGGCAGACGCCCAAATAAAGCTGTGAAAACGGCATATCGTCCATCACACACGAGCTGAATTTCAAGTCTTGGTCACTTGTAAGTGATGAGCACCATACGACAGCTTCTGTTCCATCGTACATCATTCCTCCCCTCTTCTTTTCTGAGGCATCGGATTGGTGTGATAGAGTATCTCGGAGGAATGTAAACGGTCGGTCCAACGACAGGAGCACATTCGCAGTCAATGATACTTTATTATCTTCGCCACTGAATACCCGAAAGCAACTTCTGTGATCATTGAAACGGGATGAGGTGTTGATAAAACGGCGTATAGTTGACAATTTTTCCGGTAGATTGACTAGTTCAACTTCCTTGTTTCTGACTCTCTCAACTTCATCTTCGTCTTCCAAAACAGAGTTGCAAGATTGTATTATTGATGACAAAAATTTGATCTTCTCAGACTGAGCCTTGGACTCGTCATCAATTTTTAGCAAGTTCATCATATGAAATTTTAACTCTCTGTTTGATTGGTCATCATATTTTTCATCATGCTGTGTTTGTTGGTTGAACAATGCAAGAGGCATCAATGATATAGTCTGACAATAGTCTGGAATCTTGGCTCGATGCCAGCGTCCAGCTCTTCTTGTGGATTTATGATCGCGAGCGAATCTTTGAAATGATTTGATAAGAGACAATCTGGATAAAAAAAGAAGAAGAAGAATTGCAACAGATTGAAGAGAGGCGAAAGGATTTCTGTTTGCCATCGTATGCATTGCCCAGAGTATTCATCACGCACTCTGAGAAGTCTCACGCTCTCTCTCCGTTGACAGTGGCGATAATTTTTTCAGAAACAAAATTCACTATTTCCTACGTACGTTGCTTCGGAAAATTCACTCCCTTTGTGGCGAACGTTTATTTGTCTCTGGATTCTCGCTTCAATCAGCCAGAGGCAGTACGCAATTACAATACAATACCTACACACATAAGTAGCCAGCCACAGCTTATCAATGGGTACTTGTATGTTGCAAGCATATGATAAGAGAATCCATAATGCTGTAGGATCGAGCACGATTTAGTATACATTGAAAGAAGACGGAGACAAGATGTGTTTCAGCCAAAAGCAGATCCGCACTGGACTAATCCTCCTTCACGTCACAGTCAGCGTGGTAGTGAATGGTATGTCAGCCGATGAGGAGGCAGATCCAGACGTATCTTTGTTATCTAGTGGATCTCGACATCGTCTGTCAGCTCACAGGAGGAGACAAGCACCACATCAAGCAGAAGAGTTGTCGTCGACCAATGATTTTCAAGGACATGAAATGGGAAGTCACAGAGCAATTTGGCATGAGCGACTTCTTGCGCGAAAACAGAAGAAGAAGAAGAAGGACAAAGCTGGTAACAATCAAAGAAAACATAGTTCATCAGATGAGAAAAAAATAAACAAAATGAAGAAGGGGGAAAAGAAGAAGGTAGAGACAGTGAAGAAGGGAGCAGTCGTAGCGAAGGTAGAAGAAGATGAGATCCAAGTTATGGATTGTATCTGTGGTGACGAAGATATCAGTTGGACAAAAGATTCATGGGAAGGAGACTTTTGGTCAGGAGATTCTTGGACTGGAGATAGCGGGCTTCCAATTGGATGGAGGGAAGATGGATGGGATGTCGATGAACACTATAGAGATGACTTGAAACATCTTCGTGCAGATATTGTTCAACTGATTGATGATACTGATAGAGACCTTCTCCCCAAATGCTTGCGATTAGCCTTCCACGATTGTGTTGATGGGTGTGATGGATGTATAGATATGGATGTTCTTGACAATCGAGGATTGAAAGAGCCGGTAGAGCTTCTATTCCCTCTTGTCCAAAAATACCGACACAAATTATCTCGTGCCGATATTTGGGCTTACTGTGCCGTAGTGTCTGCTGATATGGCCGTGCTTGATAACAGACCACTCGATTTTCATGTCCATATGAATTATGTTGGTCGAAAGGATTGCAACGGGGCTGACGAAAAAGGATTCGGTGGGCCTAAAGTTGTTATGTACGAACCCCACTTGGATACACATGAATTGATTGAATTCTTCTATGAAAGATTCGGTTTCAATCCATATGAAACGGTTGTTCTAATGGGAGTTCATGCGGCAGCTGTGGCACACCGAGAAAATTTAGGATTCGGTAACGTTCGTAGAGAAGACGGGTGGATCGAAGAAGCTGATAAGTACAAGCTCAGTAATTCATACTACAATTCAATGCTAGATCACGTTTGGGAATTACAAAAGGTGGAAAACGAAGGGATAGTTCCTAGTAGATATCAGTGGTACTTCGGTGAGAAGGATGAAGGGCCAATTATGTTAACTGCAGACATGTCACTCATATTGGATTTGAAGGGATTCATTACTACAGACAGCAAAGGTGTAGGAGGTAAAGTGATGTGCCGAGCTCATCCAGAGGCGGAATTTGATTTTGTCGACGAGGGTGGTCCGAAGGATGTTCCGCTTTGTCCAATGGCGAAACAGACACGGGATATTGTTGAAGAACTCGGGAAGGATAACACACAATTCTTGTTTGCTTTCGTGATTGTCTTGAATAAGATGCTTACGAATGGATACAACATTCATAATTTTCCGACGAGCAAGGCTAGCAAAATGAGCAATGGGAAGGCTGGCAAGGGCCGTAAACTTATTTCGTCGACGGATCGTGATGATCATTCAGCGAATAGTAGAAAGGAGAGCGCAGAGGCGGAGAAGAATACAAAGACACGTCAGATAACTGTAAAGTTGGCTGGAAAGAAAGAAGTTGGTTCGGCGGCAAATATCTCCCAGAAGTATTGGCAGCAAGATACTGGCAAATCCAAACCTTTAAACAGTGGAAAGCCATCGAACGAGAAGTGGTGTCCATGCCACAAGCCAGTGAAGACCTATACCTACCCCACAATCCCGACCTATTATCCTACATATACCCCCACATCGAAGCCCAACTAGTTCTATGTTCATTAAACATGATAATACAAGATGCATCTAAAAAAAAAGATTGCAACTATGGAAGGCTTTTACCTCCCCTTACAGTTGCAAGAGCTAGCCGCACTTGCCTCTTTGTACTCTCTTCGCTCCTTATTGACCTGCAACCTGCAGGCAACGAGCAAGTAGTATTGTTAGTAGTTGATATTGCTGGCCAAATGTATGGAGAGAGTTGGATGTTTGATGGGGGATGGCGCACGAACTTCTCCCACCTCTTTGCCTCCTCCTCCTTCCTCCCGCCATCCACCACGCCCGCAGCCACCACATTATTTTTAATCCAAAATGAAAATCCAACCCACTAACAATTAATGTTTCATCAAGACATAAAATAATTATGGACACCCCCCCTAACAAGTTATTCTGCCGCCTTCTAATCTTGTGCTCTTGGCAGATGAAGAATTACTCGTGCATGACGACAGCATGAGAGTATAATTATTTTGATAGTATCTATACAACTCCAAAAGGGCTCTGGACCGCCATCGTCGTTGCTATCTATTATAATAATGGCCAATAATCCCAACAAAGCGGCTCCTCCCCCGGGAGTTGCTGGGAACAACAACAACAGCAACAACAACAACAACTTTGGACCTAATAATCCTCTGTCCAATACTGCCAATAACGCCGCCGCCGCTGTTCGTAGCCCTCATCCTCAGCAGCAACAGCCGCCGCCGCCGCCGCAGTTGCAACAGATGATGCCTCAACAAGTGCAAATGATGCCGCCTCAACCACATCATCATCATCATCCACAGCAACAGCATCACCTGTCGCAGCAGCAACTGTCACAGCAACAGGCAGCAGCCGCGGCGGCATGGATGGCCACCAACCCAGCCGCCGCCGCCGCTGCCTCTGTAATAAATATGAATATCACCAACATGAATCCTCAGCAGCAGCAGGCATTAGCGGCGTTACAGCAGCAAATGTTGTTTCACAGAAATAATAATAATCCTCAAGGTGTGGCTGCCACCATTGTTGCCGTTGCCGCGGTCACGAATCAACATCCCGCTGCTATCAACGCCGCAGTTGCCGCCGCTGCTGCTGCCGCCGCCGCTGCCGGGGGGGGGGGCAACAATAATTCGGCCACCACGACCACCGCTCCCGCAACCCAAGGCCAAGGGGGACAACAGCAGCAGCAACAACCACCACATCCACAGCAGCAACATCAACAACCACAGCAAGCAATTAACCCAATGAATATCACACCCAAGCAACAACAACAACTCCAACACCATCAAAAATCACAAATGATTCGTTTACAACAGCAGTTGAATGCTCAGAAGCCTACTCCAATTATGGCGGCCATGGCGGCTGCTCAGGCTCAGGCAGCCGCTGCTGCTCAACAACAGCAGGGGGGGGTTGGTGGTGGTGGTGGTGGTGGGAATAATTATCATCATCCACAGCAACAGAATAATCCACAACAACAACAACAACAACAACAACAACAGAATAACCCACAGCAGCAGGTGGTTGCTCAGGCACAGCAACAGTTGCAACAATTGCAACAGTTACAACAACAGGCGTATAATACTATGCAGGGTGGACAACAACAACAACAACAACAACATGGGGGGAGCACCGGGGGAGAAGAAGGAGGAGTACTACAACCATCTCCCAATCCAAATGATTTGATGAATCCAGTACACCAACAGCAGCAACAACAGGTTCAACATCATTTGGCACAGCAGCAGAATCATCAGTTGCAATTACAGTCGATAATGAAGCAGCAGGTGCATAAGGGTAAGTGGTGATTTTGTGTTTTTATATTTTGTGATGATTACTGTTTTTTTTTTTGGAGGAGAGGAGCGGAGAATGAACCCCCCAAAACCTAACCTGGTCGTACCAAGTGTGCCACGATTGCGCGCCTACTTTTTTTTCTTCTCCATGCGTTTTACCTTCGTGTAACTCTCCCCCCTCTCCCCCAAGGGGGAGGGGGGGGGACATGGGAGGAAGGCTCGCTTTGACTGGACATGCAGACCTTTTCTTTTCCTTTTTGTTGTCATTTATATACAACAAAAAGGAAAGAGAAAAAAATTAGGGAGATTAATTTAACCTTTGAAGGTGGAAGATAGGCAATTGATCACTCCATTTCCCAATTTTTTTTGTTTAAATATTTTGGTTGATGATGGAGATCGATCTTGTCTATTTTTCGACTGTTGATTTCTCTTCGAATCATTCCTCTTTTAGGACCTCTGTTTCCATGTCCGATGAATTGGAGTGTTCGGGGAGACATGTTTAGTCTGACATTTTAATTTCATGTTATATCGTGAATATATTGTTGTTTGGGGAGAGGAGAAAAAATGAGTATGTTTCACAGTTCACAATACACTTACTCATCCAATCCTTTCGCTCTCTCCTTTAATAATTAAAGCAGAACAATTGAAGCAATATCACATGCAAGTTGCGGCACAGGCTGGGCAACAGATCCAGCAGCAGCAGCAGCAACAACAACAACAACAATTTCCACCACAACATCTGCAGCAACGTGCTCAGTTGCAGCAACAAGCTCAGGCTCAGTTACAACTACAATTGCAACAACAACAGCATGTTTTGCAGCAGATGCAAGTGTTTCAAGAGCAGCGGCTTAAATATATTCAGGGTCAGACCTTACAGCAGGGGCAAGTTTTGCAGCAGCAGCAGAATGTTCCCCAGGGTCAAATGATGCAGGATCCTCAGCAGTTGCCGCAGCAGCAGCAACAACAACAACAGCAGCACTTGCCGCAGCAACAGCAGCAACAACAGCAGTTGAACGTGCAATTACCTAGTACTACACGTACATCGTTCCAATTAGATACTGGAGGGATGAGCACGCCTAGATCTCCTGGGAATAGACCACCATCTCCCCCTCCTGCTATACGTCAATCAGCATCACCGATGAGACCTCCCTCGGAGCAACCTGCATCGCGTCAATCGTTCAATATGTCTGTCGGAGATCCTCTTAATATACAAGGACTACCAGGCGACTTTCGTCAGTTTTCGTTTTATAAACCTCTTAAGTCTTCTAGGGCTGATTCAAGAGTCGCGCCGTCGGGCACTTTTACATCCGAAGGTAATGTCACAGCAACATCATCGGTGCAGGGTCCTGCGGGAGGTAACTCCAGTAGTATTATGCAATCGTCTCACCAACAAATGTCTGCAACGACGAATAACGCAAACGAAGTAATAGCGTCATCTGCCCCCCAACCAAATGCTGCTATCAATCCAGCCATCCTCAGTCAATATCCACCAATGGCGGAGCCTCCTTTGACGCTTGATACAACCACCGCTTCATCGGATTTAGATCGTCAACAGAGTCAAACCCAAAAATCAAGTTCTACTTCAGCCCCAACTTCATCTTCCGGCAAGATTTCTACGCCTCGCCAACAGCCTCATGAATCTACCCTCTCACACGATGAAGTGAGAAAGTTGGCAAATCAGTTGTCCTGCGAAGAGAAAATCATATGGGTATCAAGGCAAATACTGGGCACGCATGGATCGAACGGGTTCCAAAGGGCCATGAGCAATATGCAGAAGTTGAAGAGACAACGTGCACGGCAGTATAAAAAACAGCATCAAGATGAAACGGATGTTGACTGTGTCGATCAGGAACGTCTCAAGGCCGAAACGTTCAATGTAAAGGTGGCAGAAAAGATGATTGCGGAGATGAATCAAGGTCTTCAGTTTTGTGACTTGATGGCTGACACGATCAAAAGTATTTTGAGGGAGATAGATCCTGATAACCCGCTCATCCATCTTGATTCTGCCCCAGCTGCTCCTTCATTATTGGAAATTCAAAAGAATCCGAGGGTGGCTGATACTATGGCGGCGATGCATGCAATTTCGTCGGCAGTGAGTGCAAGTCTCCAAGAGCCGAACAAGGGAGGAGGAGGACGGGGTGCCACCGCCCAACCATCGATGACGTCCATCATGAAAGGTCCTTCTAACAAAAGTTCACAGATGACAAGACCGTCGAACACTGGGGGTCAGTTGCCTGAGACTGTGGCGCAAGGCAACCCTCAAGGTTCGACCTTGCGAAAGTTGAGGAAGCGCAGTAGCGTGAAGTTTCACGGCGATCGCGATTTGGTCGCGTTGATAGGTGATCATGACGATAATGGAAAGAAGCTATCAAAGAAGGAATTGAGCAGTCGGTTGTTTGAAGCGACGAGATTCCGCACACTGAACGAAGGTGACTACGTTGCCGCCAAAGTGTCAAGTCAAGATCTTTGGTTATTGGCACGAGTTGTTAAGCAATGGAATGCGGTTGACGTGCCGCTGAAGCAAATATTGGATATGTCGGATATCAAGCGAGAGGCGTTGTTCAGGGAAAAGGTATACATTCAGGAGAATGATGAGTATAACGGTGATCTTTCAAGTGCCAGGGCTGTCAAGAGGCAGCACATCCTCCCTCTCGCAAGATCGCATGTGGAGGGTAATGAATGGGGGAAGCGACTTCGTAAGGGGAGTAGAGTCTACGCCATTTACCCACAATCAATGACATTGTATAGTGCAACTGTCGTTGATTGTACAACCTACTGTCGAAATCAAGATGATGTCATAGTTGTTGAGTTTGATGGCGATGAAGACGATAGAGGTGTCATTCCTCAGCGGCATACACTTGCCCGTTTCGTGACTCTCGTCCCGCGTGAGTTTGAGACGAATAGGAGGAAACGAAAATCAACGTCGGATGCTGCAAGGAGACGTTCATCGAAAGTTGTTGTTGGTGCAACGACTAATGCTGCCCCCCCATCAGCGCATCAGGCAGATAATATGCTTCTGGACATGTATGGCGATGCATCTGTAGGATCTAAAAATGTGTCCTACGATGATATCGTAGTGACTGGACTAACGCCCGGATCGACGCCCCCACCCGGTCGTGTTTAATAGTTTGTACTTGGATAATTGTAAATTAGTCTGTCGTTCTATTACATTGAAGATGTTATTACTTTTACTGTCTCTACAACCCCAATGATTTGATCTGTAGATCACCGCTCGTAATGATCTCTCCTCTCATTGAATCACCTGGAAACACACAACTCCATTATTTGTGTGTATACTTAAATTTTTTACAGTGACTGCTTCCTTTGTCTCAATCAACGCCAATCAATCTGCACTTTGTTTCTACTTTGTATCCTGTTGTTTTTGTCCAATGCCCCCCTCTAAATATACGCATCCTCCCATCCCCAGCCGCTCAACCATGCCATAATATCATCAAATTATTGTATCCTTGACACAAAAATAATCATCATTATTTATTGCACCCTAACACCAGGATTTAAATCCCCCAAATCAATCCGTGAACTACTCCCCTTGATATCTTGATACTTTTGCAAATCAGATTCACCCACGGGAATTTGACTAAATAATCCTAAGAATAGAATCAATCCGAGTGCCAATCCTGCAGTTTTGATACTTCCCATAATGCCCCCTCCTCCTCCTCCGCCATCTTTATTCACGGCAGTATCACCACCACCCCCCTCCTTCCATTTTTCTGAAAACATGATACTATCATCTGACTCTTCGCTAATTTTCTCCAACGCTGCCAATTCATCCGGAGATAATGTTGCAGCCGCTTCTGCCAAGATTTTTTGTCGTTGTTGTTCTTCGGTAGTTTGTTCTTCTGTGACACCGCCACCATAGTAATATCCTTCTTCTTCATTTTTGAGTTGACGCAGTCGTTCTTCCAGGGCGGCTATCTCAGCTTGTTTGTCTAGGGGGGATGAGAAGAGTTGTGTTGATGATCGGCTACCACTACTGACGACGATCAATCCTCCTCGTCGGTGGCTGCTGCTGCCAGGAGATAGAGAAAAGCTGGAGACTTGGCTGCTGCTCAGGCAGATGAGAGCAGCGAGTAGGAAAACGGTATTTTTCATTGTCAACATAATCTCAGTGGGGTGGTTGCTGAGGGGAGATATGACGTCTCCACTGGCGGGCGCTGGATTTTTGCTACAATAATGTGTTATGACGTATGTACCAGCAAAGATGACAGCTCCCGCCAAATTGATATTAGTAGTTTTAGTATGGTACCTAGATAGGCCGAGAGATCATGTGTAACATCCCAACATCACATCAACCATGTCGAAGAGAAGAGTAGTGCTTGCAGTTCACGGTGGTGCTGGTGTCATCCAACGCTCCGCTCTCACCCCAGAATTGGAGGCAGAATATCGTTCTGCACTGAGAGATGCCATGGCTGCGGGATATGCCGTCCTCATGAGGGGCAAAGGAGAACGAGACGATGATAGTGGTGGTGGCGGTCAAGACAAAGAAGTGGCCACTAACGCCGTAGAGGCGGCAGTGCGATGTATGGAAGATTGTCCCTTGTTCAACGCTGGTAAGGGGTCTGTGTTTACTCATGACGGACAAATAAGATGTGACGCGTCGATTATGGCGTGCTCGTGCAATAATAATGCAGCGACTCCTCCGGCTCATCCTTGCAACACAGATAATAATGAGAGCAGCATCACAAATACTTCTCCTCACCAAGTCATACAAAAGCGGCGATATCCATCAACTCCACACCCTCAAGCTGGCGCAGTGGCAGGAGTAACCAATATTCAAAATCCAATCTCATTAGCCAAGGCTGTAATGGAACGCACACCACATGTAATGTTGATAGGGGAGGGTGCTGAAGACTTTGCAAGGCAATTGCCCAAAGAGGCAAGAGTTGAAATACAACCTGATGAATATTTCTGGACGGATAGACGATGGAGGCAGCTTGAAAGTGTTCGTAAAGCCGAACGTGAGGAGGAACAGAAACAGAAGCAACAACAAGAAGTTAGGATATTATTTCAACTAGATCACTCCGTCCCTCAGGAGGTGGAGAGTAGTCATGATGATGAACAACGTGAGAAGAAATTTGGGACTGTCGGTTGCATAGCACTCTACCGGTCCGATTATTCAAACAACAAAAATCCTCCGTATTATCAACTTGCATCTGCCACAAGTACTGGAGGAATGACAAATCAACGTCATCACCGTGTTGGCGACTCACCAATCATCGGGGCTGGGACGTATGCAAATCATTTGTGTGCCATTAGTTGTACAGGTCATGGAGAATGGTTCATCCGATGTGTTGCTGCACATGATATTGCCAAGCGGTTAGAGTACAAACATGGTTATAATAGTACTTCATTCGACGCAAATAATGACAATACGCTTTTGAAGAAAGCTTTGGACGAGGTGATCTTTGGTACTCTGATGGCAGAAAGTGATAGTGGAGAACAAGGTGGTGATGGTGGTGCAATAGTATTGGACAAGGATGGTAATTTTGCGGGTGGCATGAATTGTCCTGGTATGTATCACGGGTGGGTCTATGAAGATGGAGAGATGGACACAAGGATATTTTGGGATGAGAGCTAAAGAGAAGAGATGGGAGTTTTTGTAGTACAAATTTTCGTTGTTATGAATATTATTAGGAGTACAATAGGTAATTTTAACCAAGCTTCACAGGTAATCTCTCTAGAGTGAACAGGTAGTTTAGAGAGCTACCAAAAACATATATTGTATTGGTAAACTTACACGTCTCATTCTTGCTCACGAGCTTTGGGTCAACCAACCGTGTTTTGAGCTGCGAATAAATTCATCTGTATGACTCATTTTCAAATCCTCCTTCACATCATGGATGACATCTGTCATTTCATCAATGTCATCAGGTGAAACATAGCAGCCGTTCAATACCTGACTGAATGCGTTGTTGGTATCTTCATAGGTGCCCATCAACTCCTCAAAAATAGAAGTGATGATTTTAGTGATGATTCCTGATTTGCCTTGGATAGAATCTAACTCAGATTCTAATGACATACCACCATCCTCACATACTACTTCACTTCCTGCGTTACATGAGGCGGTGCCTTCGTCAATTGTGTTGAAGTCGGTGGTTAGTGCGCTTCTACCAACAGTGCCTGTTGTATAGTCTTCGTCGAAGGAGGTCAAGAGAGTGCCTTCATCATCGATGCCTTCATTAAGTGCATCACCGTCGGTGGTTAGTGTGCTTTCATCAAGGGTGCTTGTCTCCGAGGTGTCTTCATAGAAAGAGGTGGGTAGTGTGCCCTCGTCTAGCGTGCCTTCATCATCGGCGTCTTCACGACTACTATCATTAAATAGAGTTCCTGCTGCTGTGACACTTTTTTCATTGAATCGTTTTCTTGTGAAGGAGTCTATGTCGTTAACACCGACAGGAGATACTAACGCTCTGACTTGTGATACCCCTACTTCAACTTTATCAGCAAATGGAAATGGATGCCATGAAGTTATAGCCGCTGCAAGCCCATTATTATTATCATCATCGAATGGATTCCAATCAATGTCAGGTTTTTGATCCTTCTCAGGCGTCCAACCTCTCTCCATCACTGGAGATTTTTCAATCTCAATATTGCTGATGTTGAAACTACTTTTATCAAAGCTCGTGCTCGTGCTCGTGCTCGTGCTCACCGTCGATTTAGTTACATAAAAAGGAGTTGAGGAGGAGTTGGCGACAACATTCCGTTCGCGCCATGAATTCCCAACGTCGTCGGCGATCCTCATTGTATTGCGTAGATCGTAGTTGCTGTCTTCGTCCGATGCATAGATTATATTGGAGTTATCTCTCTAGAGTGTGTGAGAGAAAGAGATCTCGAGAGGGAGTGGCTGTAAGAGTTTGTCGTGTGGCATGGTACTTTGATTGCAGTCGATGTGATGATATGGTATGTTCGTAAAAAAAATTATTGGCGAGCAGGAGAAACATGTCTTTGTCGCATCAAAAAAAGATGAGAACCCTAGACGAACCCTAGGTGGATTTCCCTGATAAGAAATAGATCAAGTGGTCTGTACGTCGTTTCATACAAATTCCTACGTAGAATCCAGCTAGGGTTCTCATCTTTTTTTGATGCGACAAAGACATGTCACATTCCATACCGACAACCTTTTGCCCTAACCCCCCGCAATCCGACCCTACTGGTTGGTACGCCCGCA
>JALLBJ010000445.1:0-21431 GCA_036940105.1 Skeletonema potamos | reverse complement strand
ATCCCCGTACGGCCAAAATAGCGATCGTACAGTAGGAATAGTATGTTGAATTACTATTGTTCCACCTTAATAATTACCGGGTACCATCCCGCATTATCATCAGTTAGAGTAACAAGTATTTGTAGATACATACACATGTACCATTACATCACTCCTTAGTAGTTAGTAGACCATCAGTAGTCTTCGTGCAGGCAATAGTCCATAACTGCGATGAATTATTGGAGCAAGAGTTCAGCCCCAGCATGATTGAAGAAGAAGCAGCAACGCAAGAGCAGCTCGGCAGCGGGCCACCTATGCAGAAGAAGAAGCATAAAAAGAGGAAGGCATCAAACGGCAGACTAAAGAAACTGTGGCGTCGTGCAACCACCCAATCGAGGGGCATCACTTCTCGGAAAGAATGGGTTGAGATGCTAGAGTTGCATTCTGATTGGAAGAGTAGTCGCCAAGACAATCTTGATATGTGTCTTCCTGGCCCGGCTATAACGCTTGCTAAAGAATCATCACAAGATTTGATTAACATTGACAAATGGCAGGCCACTGAAGGTTCTGATCACAGAGATATCATTATGAACTTGCTCTTCCGTCAGTCTTTTTCAGATGGGGGCGGTGATGGTGTTGGTGGGATACAAAAGAAAAAGAAGAGAAAACTTGGAGTTGTTGCAAGAGTTCCGATGCGTCAATCATCGTTAATCAATGCACCTACACTACCATCATGGGCAAATGTTCGTAACCTTAGTGGGATGGGTGGACTCGCTGTTATTGAAATCAGCATTGAAGACTGTGATCCAGGATCACCATGCCCTTTGATGCCGTCGGAACGGATAAAAGATGTGAATGAAGACTCGAATTCAAATTCATGGACCTCACTCCTCGGAAAATCGAATGGCGGAACAATTCATGATAATAGCGACTCAAAAGTCCAACGAAGCATTACTGCGTGCAAAGTCAACCTGTTTCAAGGAAGCAAGCTCCCGCGGTGCATTTCAGATGTTTTAATGTTTCTCCCTCCTTCAGTTGCAAAAAGTGAACTTGACAAGAAGCATTCAGGGGATATTATTGATGCATTATGTGGCTTAAAATTGACGCCAAAACAGTTGCGTTCCGAAGGGTATCCATTCATAAGAGATCAAGTTGAAAGCAGTTCGATGGACAGTCACAAAGAATCAGTAGAGAGCGAGATTAACACGTACAAAAACAGTAATGTACACGACATAAGTACGGATATTGCCCTTGATTTGATCAATGCAGTTGCTATCCAAGTTTCATTTGGAGATGACGATGTGGTTGATCAAACTGAGTCTGAGCATTATGTCAAAACTTTCTCTCTAAATAAAGGCACTCCGCCTAGGAGACCAAAAATCTTTTCCATCGACTGTGAAATGGTTCAAACCAAGGCAGGAATGGAGCTGGCACGTGTCTCTGTGATAGAATTTGTCGGGGACGATGGAGATGAGGAGAACAGCATCGTTGTGCTTGGTGAGTGAATGTTACGAAGCCTGTTTATCTGTTCACGCTTGCGTGCTCATAAGCTTATTTTTTGATCGACGCAGACGAGCTGGTGAAACCTCGCCGAGATGTTTTAGATTATTTGACGCGTAAGTGACATGATGATGCATTTTTCGTGTTGATATATTATTAATCGTTGCTAACTTTTAGTTATTGCCGGCCCCTACAATAGACTATTCTGGGGTTACACCAAAGATGCTTCTAGACGTCAAGACACGGATAGAAAGTATACAGCTATTCCTTTTGTCTCTGATTCACGAGGAGGATGTCATCATTGGGCACTCGGCTGAAAATGATCTCAAAGCGCTTCGATTGGTTCACAATAACGTCATTGATACATCTGTGCTTTTTAGAGGAGATAATGGGAGAAAGTTCAGTCTGAAACATCTCTCGAATGTGCTGTTGCAAAGACAAATACAGAATGGTTGCGGTTCGTCTGGCCATTGCAGCCTAGAAGATGCGGAAGCTTGCCTCGTTTTGGCATTGCGCCGTGCAAAGCATGGCTCTTCTTTTCGGCTGAAAGAGGCTGCTAAGTCTCAAAATGTGCTGGACGTGTTTCAAAAAGTGAAAGGATTTGATCACATAGATGAAGGTGATGGACATATCGGTGAATCAAGTTTTGCTGAGAGAAATAATAGATCATCTGTATGCATTGGTCCGAACGACTGGTTGACAAGCCGATCAATTGGAAATGGATCACATCACTTGCTATCTTGTGAGACGATCTTGTCAAGTATGGCAATGGCTGTTCCCTCTTGGCTGGCATCCAAGAAACCTTCAAGAGCAGGACTTTTGTGGGCAAAGTTGCATTGTGAAGGCAGCCGTGATGGGTTTAAGCATGAAATGAAGAAGCAAGATGAAATTATCAATTCCTTGGTAACAAGCGTCCCAACAGATACACCCATTCTTATCATTTTTCAACGCAACTATTCAAAGGCAAACGCCCTAACTCGTCAACGAAAGGCCGCAACAAACCCGAAAGCTACATGTAGTTGGTCAGGTTGCCAAGAACAAGAATGGGAGCAGTACATATCAAGTTGCAGAAACTGTGAGGCGCTTTGGATTGGGAGTGTTTGACAGAAAATGAAACCGTGATAAATACCCGCAAACAATGTTAAATAATTACAGATGCAGAATCATTGAATGCAGTGAAGTAGTAATGACTAATGATATCCATCACCACCTATTTTCTCTTCCTAAGTCCCTCATCAGCTCCAGATTGACCTGATGAACTAGCCACGGCCTCTTCAATAACTTTAGCAACATCATCATTCCCTTCATCTTTCGCATGAACAATTGGAGTTTTCCCCTCCTTGTCTACAACTTCATGAAGTCCCAATACTATTCCATCAAATCCATCTTCAGCCACGAGACACTTGGCTGCGTCGGCACTACCATGGAAAGCAGACCAATGAAGTGCATTCCATCCCTCCTTATCAACTTGGGAAGGATTCGCCCCCAACTTCTTCATCTCTTTCATGGCGGTGACTACGCCTTGTGCACCCAATCCACTCATGATCATAATCGGCGTCCAACCATTTTCCTTCGTCGCATAATTAATGTTCTTTTTGTTGAGTTCAGCCATCAGCGGTGCAATATCAGCATCCGCTCCAAGATCCCAAGTATCAAGAAGAAGATCCTCGAATGACTTCTTTGCGCCTGCTTCAATTTTTTTGCTTTCTTTGGTATCACCCTTTTTGAGAACAATGACGTTGCCTTGCGCATCTGTCACCTCATCAGTAGCGCTAAGTTCATCCCTGGTCTTTTCACCAAATATACGTTTTTCTCTAATGTTAGACAATCCTCCTTTGAAGATCAAAGCGCTAACCAAAGCGTTTTCTGCCAAGTTGAAAGGAGTCATGATACTTTGAATAGCCAAACCAACAATCATTCCCTTATAATAATGCAGCCCTACAGTCATGCAAATGCCCATGATAGTGGAGGAAATCATACCGCGTGCCACACTAAGAATGTGCGCACTGAGGAGCTTTTCTTGGTAGGACGTTTTGGCATTGGGGTCGGCGAATGGCTGCAGGTGGGGACGAGGATGTTGTGAAGAGGTTAGCGAAATATGAAATTTGTGTTTTATTCGAATAAGACCATAACTTACCTGGGGTGGAGGAGCAACGTAAATCTTGACATTGTTTGCCTTGTCAGCTGCAGCCGCATTGGCCTTGATGTTGATGAATAAGACAAGCAATAGGGCACAAGCCTGCACCGCACCATAGCAGCAACGCAAGAGGAAGACAATATTGGGATCTTCTCCGTCGAGTTTCCTTGCTGCCAGCATCACTGGCAGCATCACAAACATCTTATTGAACGCCATCTTCAGAGTTTACGAGGAGTCGTTGAGATAAAAGAGAGTATTATTATTTGCGATTAGCCGGATATCTGCCGGATATGATGTATGTATGAGCGAGCAGAATGATATTAATATAGTGCGGCAATGTGCGGCGGTGATTGAGTAGGCCGGAAAAACCCGGCAAAAACAAATTTGTTAGTAATCATAAATTTGGCCTTCTTAATGGAAGAAAACAGCTTGATCTATATGAATATTACATCCCAAACTATTTGCATATATTATTCAAAGCCGACGACGCTTCAATTCGTCGAGATAGAGCAACTATCGACATAAATACGCCACTTTTACTGCCAAATCGGAGCTACTATAATCTTTCAGAGCAAAATCGTTGACTAGTACAATATGTAGGAGTATGGTAATATTGATTATCATGGTAATTATTATTTATTCTCCACTTAAAAGTGAAATGGCATGCAAAAGCCTCCTCCTACTGCTTGCGTGCTCCGCATCATGTCTGAGTGGAGACGATGCTGTGCTTGAAGCGATCGACATATGCCGAAAGAAGCTTGAAGACGATCCTCATTTCCCCAGAGTTCAGCATTCACTCGCGCAGCTCCTTGATTCTCAGATGATGAGTAGTGCACGTTTTGATGTGGACTTATCTCTGGTGTCGGAAGTAATGCATTTGTATGGTGATGTTGGGAATCCTCCCGATGATGTTGAAGAAAAGAGAATACCTCCAGTAAAGGTTAGGTTTGAATCCTTGATGCGCGCGGCACGTATTGCAAAAGATATCCTCCTTGATGCTCAGCAGGCAATTTCATGGTATATGCATTCTATTCATATCGATGGGATAGATCAAGTTTCATTGCTATTTGCCTTTGAAGAAACAATAAAACTGCTACTTTCCTCTGTGAGAGTGAAGCAAGGAGCAAGTATTGGAATATTGGGAGACATTGAAGCTGAGAACCAAGATCCATTAAAAGTATCGCTGCAACTGTGCGATTTTGTTGGAACAAAATGTCCAAATGAACCATTGGTGGATGAATTAAGAGGTGCTACGTTGCGGAAACTTAAGCAGCCAAGCTTGGCTTATCAATCATACGAGCAAGCAATGATCAAGTCAAGGGAGCAGTACCTCAAATGCAGGAATGACTCTCAACAAATTAGACACGACAAGTGCTTAGTTCAGTTGAAAAGTTTTATCAATGCTTCGATTCTTGTTGCTGCTGCGGCTAGGGAGGCTGGTATCAGTTTTGATGATCAGATGAGGTACTTAACAGCAGTTGAAAACTACGCGGTACCGGTGGTGACGTCTGCTCAAGAATATGACGATGAAGAAAAGTATGATCTGGTTCAGGAGATGGTCGAGTTATACAACAACATGGGTGTATTGGAGAAAAAGAGAGGATCGCTGCGTGAAGCAACGATATTTTTTCGAAAGGCTCTGACCATAAACCCAAAAGATGGACATGCTTTGGTACAGCTGGCAAGCATCAGTAGTCAAGATGAGGATGGAAAAAACCATTTCTGATGTCAAAACCTTGGATCCTGAGTATGTGGCCAGCCTTTTTGATGGCTTTTCTTCGAGATTTGAGTCGGAGTTAGTAGATGTTTTGAAGTACACTGGCCATGAGCTTGTGTACAATTCTCTACGACATGCACTACCAAACGCAACAGTAATAAACACGATCATCGATCTGGGTTGTGGAACAGGATTGTTAGGTGAACTAATAGCCACTAATATGCCTTGGGTTGCTATCCATGGAACAGATCTCTCCCGAAGAATGGTTGATATTTCGCTCGAACGCAAAACTGGAAGTGGTGGAAGGTCTGTTTACACAAGGGTGAGTAATTCAGACGCATCGGAATTCCTATCAAAGTTTGATGAGGCGTCGGTTGATTGTGTCGTTGCGTCTGACGTGTTCATCTACATAGGAGATATCTCTAAGGTCCTTGACCAATGCCGGAAGCGTCTCGTCGAAGATGGCCTAATCGGATTTACGGTTGAAAGTTATGAAACGACAGATGCCAACAATGGCCTGAGACTGCTACCATCAGGTAGATTCGGACATTCCAAAGAATATGTATATCAAATGGCTGAAAAATATGGCTTCGAAGTTCTTTCGTGGAAATATGCAGTGTTGCGACAGCAAGCAGGAGAAAATGTCGATGGCGCCGTAGTCATTTTGCGAAAACGTAGATGACAATATCTGTTCCTGGAAGTATGCTGTACAAGTGATGTTTTGTTACTTTAATTGTTCGATTGTCGACCATTGCGTAGCTTAAATGACTCCGCCTCCATAACCACGTTCATATGCGTATCTGTCGGGGTAGTCGCGAACACTTCCGTTTCTCTTCTTGATCAAACCAGGCCCACGTTTCTTCAACTCATCTACCGTTCCAGTTCCGAGAAGTCCCATTGCTCTATCAAGCTCTACCTTCAAAATATCATAAGCCTTGATCACACCCTCAGTGCCACCAGCAGCCAACCCATAGAGATAAGGCTTGCCCACACCCACAGCATCAGCACCAAGAGCAAGAGCTTTACAGATATCTGTTCCACGTTGTACACCTCCATCCAAGATGATCTCAACATCCGGACCAACTGCCTCACGAATAGACGGCAATACATCAATTGTAGCCGGACTTGTTTCCAACTGCCTTGCGCCATGATTTGATACCCACATGGTTGTAAAGCCAGTCTCCACAGCACGAATGGCATCATCCGGCCGACAAACGCCCTTCACTGCCGATGGCATATTCCATTCTCCCAACAACCACTCAGCATCCCTCCAATCAAACTCTGGCGCAATTTGACTGTTCACGAACGCCGCCAATGAATCAGCAGGTACTTCAGTATTGATGCAAGCATATGTGTAGGCCTCGTGAGACAAAAAGTCATAGGTCCACGCTGGCTTCTTAATTGCCTCAATCATTTGGTTCAATGAGTACTTTGGTGGAATTGAGAAGTCATTTCGAATATCACGTTCACGGTTACCATACCAAGTGAAGTCAACAGTCAGAGCCATAGCATGAAAACCGCCCTCCTTGGCCTTCGACAGTACTTCCTTGACCAACTCACGATCCTTCCACACATAAAGTTGAAACACCTTAGGTCCATCAGTAATCTTGCCGATCTCAGTGATTCCAGTGGTTGCCAACGAAGACAACCCATACAATGTCCCATGATGCTTAGCTGCCCTCGCTGCAGCGGTCTCACCTTCCCAGTGGAACATTCTGTTTCCAGCAGTGGGACATCCGAAAAATGGAAGCTTTACATCTTGTCCGAAGATTTTTGTCGACAGATCGAGAGGGGGCTTAAGACCAGATAGGATATGGAAGTGCATTTCCAGTTCCGAGTAGGCATCCTTACCACGTCGAAGGGAAATTTCGTCGTCGGCACCGGCGTCAAGATAGTCAAATACCATCTGCAGTTGTGAACAATGGTCAGATAGATGTAACAAAATAGTTATGTGAGTTGGAGCGTTGAATGATGATGATGCTTGCTATGAAGCACTTGATATTATAATATTAAGAAATGAAATTCTAGTATTCTTACCTTGTGAGCACGCTGTTTGGCACATAGACGCAAGTCAGCAATGTTCACTGCCTTTCGGAGACGAGCCTTGGATGGTGCATCAAATATGGCATTGAGAGGGATGTGTTTAAGGAGTTTGTGAACTCCAAGTTTATGTGGATTGATAACCATTGTTGCCGCAACTGTGAGAGCACGAAGTATTTTACCGAGACAAGGTAGTGTGTTTACTTCAGTGTTTGGATCAATGTTTTTATGATGATGATGTTACGGCAGCGTGCTGTCTGGAGGGATCTTGGCTGACGTAAGCCTGCTTCTTTGTGACGATGGACATGCGTAATCTTATCCGGAGCGATGCCAGTCTTCTCGCGTAATATTCGCTTCGACGGGATGTTAAAGCAGAAAGTAGCTGATGCTTCATGCTTCCTCAGATCAGTGATGTCGCTGCGCGGCTGATTCTCTATCTCTGGCATGTCCTTCTGTCCTCTGTCCTTACGGTCAATTCGCTCATACAATTATTTACGTGACGGCAGGTGACGGCGTTGAAATTTCTCTAACTACTTTTAATAAAAGCAATACATAACCCTCATTGCGTAGGTTGGTTGCCGCTGCGCTAAATGGCTTTGACGGTGAAGGGGTTGAGAGAATCGTCTCCTTATTTTTATTTTTCATCGTGGTCGGAACTTTAACAATCACCGAATAGATACTAGTTGTTTTCAGGGGTCACGTCCGCGAGTGAATAGTACACGCAACTACGAGAGATGCCGACAAAAAGTTCACCCATTAAAACAATGATAGAGCGAGGGGGGGAGAATAATTCACCGCCAGTTGAGCCGCCGTCGTCCAGCAGCGTAGGAGAGGAAAGGCACAATCAAGACGACGACGGAAGTAGTTGTAGCTCCGTTCATTCGGCTGGATCGATCGCGTCGAGTTTATTGAGCAGCTTATCAGGGAAATATAGAACCTTTGACAGGAGCACCAACAGTCACTCTTCTGGATCCTCGTACCCTCCAATTGATTGTGTACATTCGCCGTCAAGAAAAATCGGAGCATCAGATGAATATGAAGATGACAAAGCGAGCATGATGGCACAATTAATGAAAAATCACGCTGAAGCTGTTACTATCTCATTGGTTGAGAGGTCGAGTTTAGTAAAGAGCATAATTAGACTGAGCCGGCATGTTCCTGGTTGCGTTATCAGTTCCTTGTTGGATGACATCAACCGTGATCGGAAGGATGTAAAAGAGAGAGCCGATCGACGTAGACGGAAAGTGTACACCCAAAATAATAATAACATGCCCTGGAGATCGAGGCGAAGGACAACCGATTCGTGTGACACTTTTGAAGAAGACCAAGTATACGACAGCGAACAACTCTATTCTAAAGGGCACACCCAACATTTGAACAACTTCTTCTCGAGATCGAGGCGGAGGACGACCGATTCGTGTGACACTTTTGGAGAAGATCAAATGTACGACGGTGAACAACTCTCATCTACAGACAGGCTATTCAACCAACGTTCTATTGCGCAACTTTTGGGGAAAAGCACAAAGCCTCTACCATTATTTCGGAGGGGGCAGAGTGCCCTCCTCTTTATAGACATTTCTGGATTTACAAACCTATCAACAATGCTTGATGTGGATAGTTTCTCGAATTGTATCAATACATACTTTCAAAAAGTTATCGACCAAGTAGCGTCCTATGGAGGTGATATTCTGAAGTTTGCTGGTGATGCCATATTTTGTGAATGGAGAGAATCAAGTCATGAGTCATGTCAAACGTTGGAGCAATGTGTGTTGCAAGCGGCGTCTTGCGCTATAGATATAGTAGCATTGTGCTCTGATTACAATCTTATTGGAAATGCAGGGATATCTAGACGAAGATCGTCTTTTTTACCGTCGTCGCGTTCTTCATTCCGATCATCTACGAGGTCGTCATACAGCGATCAGGATTCTTTGACAAAAGCGTTCAATGATGCTGAGCCGCAATCTCCCCGTCATGGCACTGATATGAGAGAGGCGTCTTTTAAGCGTCGTGTTTCTGTTCAAGCCCCTTTCAACCGTCGTCCTTCAGTGGAGTCAACCCTTAACGTCAGATGCGGTCTAGGCGTAGGTCACATGGCAGGTGTGCACGTCGGTGATAACATTTCTCGACGGGAATTCTTGATACTGGGAGATCCAATTGATCAGGTAGCTGCTGCAGAGGCTGCTGCAAGCCATGGAGAAGTATTTGCGTCTCCAGAAACCATCTCCGTTCTAGCGAAAATAGGAACCATAGAAGGCGATTGGGAATCTAACGTGAATGATAGACGCCCAACGTTATTGGCAGTCCGTAAGGAGAGATTATTTGCACCGAGAGGAGAGTTTACTCCGTGTCGTGATGTGGGGTTGCCATGTGGGGGTGAAAATTTATTGCAACAATTTGATGATTTGGATTCGTCAGAGCTCCATTGGTTAAGACGAATGATATCGCTGTATGTTCACCCGGTTGTTGTTAGCGAAGAAAGTGAGAGATCGTCGCAGCATGATATGGATTTTGACAGAAATGGAGCTACAGCTGAGCTAAGGAATGTGTTCACATGTTTCATCTCACCCAAATTTGACTACAGCTTGACTGGAGACGAGGAGAGTGATCAAAAACTTTTTAATCGATTGAATGATATCATGACCATAACCATGAGACATCTCGACAGAGCTCAGGGTCACTTGCGACAATTTATTGTTGACGATAAGGGCATTGTGCTAATCTTTACATTCGGTCTGAGGGGGAGTACTTTTCCGAATATGATTGCGCAACGAGCTATTCCTCTTACATTCTCCATTTGCCAGTCTCTTCGAGACGAGCTTGGCATCAAGGTAGCAGCTGGAGCAACGTTCGAACAGGCGTATTGTGGTGTTGTCGGGGGTGTAAATAGACACGAATTTTCTGTGTTAGGGCCAGCAGTGAACCTCGCAGCGAGGTTGATGTCACCAAAGCACAACTCTGACGTCATCTTGGTTGATAAGAACGTGCGCCTGCTGACAGGTCAAATATTTTTCAGGCCGTTGCCTGCCGTAAAGGCAAAGGGTTATAAGGATCCAGTGCCAATTTTTCAGGCCATGCGGATTTCTACGGACAAACAAGCAAACAAATGGGGACATGCCAAGAAAAAGTTCGTGGGGCGAACAAACGAAATCAAACAAATCATGCACGTGGCAAAGGACATGACGTTGACGAGGATATCCTCCAAGTTCCTGTTCGTGTCGGCTGCATCCGGGACAGGCAAGAGTACATTGATGGTGCAAGCGACAGAGTGCGTCAGGGCCATGGTCAAAAAGATGAAGAAACGCGTGATTGTCACGCGGTACATCAGCAATGAGGGCGATTCTAGAATACCTTTCAGCTTATTCCGATCCATATTCAAGGATCTTCTCCGCCAAATTAAACAGGATGACGAAGGTTCTTATAATTCGTCAAGAGGAGGATCTCAGTCATCGTCTGTGAGGGAATCCTCGTCCAAGCAACCCTTCGTGAAAGGACCAGTCGATTTCGAAATCGATAAGGAATGGGACAGTTTGTCGCTACAGTCGCATTCCACGAAGAGTAGCATTATGAGCACGGACGCCACGAGGTTTCGGTTCATTTGTGAAGAGCTCAATGCCCCGCCTGAATTCATTGAGGTGGTGGGGAAAAGGTTTTTGGGTTTGAAGAGCGCCGCTGGACCTTCTACCGGAAGCAATCCACCTGATCTTGACAAGATTGTCAATTTCATGGCTGATGCATTCCTCCGTTGCACTAATCACGCTGATCTCGTGCTACTTGCTCTTGATGATGTTCATTGGATGGATGAAATGTCGTGGAAAGTTGTACAGGCAATTTTTGAGCGAAGCGGAAACGTGTTAACATTTTGTGGATCCCGGCCGCCCTCGACGAATCTTTTGGCAGTTGATGATAAGTTCTGGTCCAAGCTGCATGGTGCATACACAGAGGAGGGTCGTTACATGGAAATTATCCTAGGCCCATTCCACGAAAATGATGTTAAAGATATGATTTCATGCCACCTCGGCATAAGGGTGGATGAGATTGATAGTACCTTTTGGCGCAATGTGTTTACAACATCCGGTGGAATGCCTCATTATTTGAGTTACGTCCTCGAGACAATCAAAAGAAACGACCTGACAGTCAAGCTTGGTAATGGGTTAATTGGGTTGAAAAGTTCGGAGAATGAGGAAAGTAAGTTGGGTTTCAAGTCAGTGAATGACTTGCTTCTGTACCGATTAGATGCCCTTGATGCATCAGTGCGAGCAACATTACATCTTGCTGCAGTGCTGGGTACTGAGTTCGACCTTTTGGATGCAGCGCTCTCATATGAAGAGATGTTCGACATCATCGACTCCGACAGGTTTCAAGTAGCGATGGAGATTTGTGCACATTTTGATGTAGCGGAAAAGGAGGGAATATTGGAGCAGGTGAGTTTTTCTTCGGGAGACGAAGATGAATTTGGGGATCCAGTCGATGAAGAAGATCAGCTTTGTGCAGGTCTCGAAGACGTGGTCATATCTTCAGCGGGCCGCAAGTCGCATCCGCTCTATTCTGACAATCGAAGATATCGATTTACTCATGATTCGTGGAAGACTAGCATTCTTAGTGTCATGCTCGACAGTAGGAAAGAGGAACTGCACGAGCAAATTGCAACAGTTTTGGAGAGAGAAATTTCCCAGGATACCCAGAGTGAAGGCGACTTAGAAATGCAAATACGTGTGTTCAAGCACTGGAATTTGAGTGGAAATTTTTCCAAGGCTGCAGACCTTGCTCTTAAGATTGGCGGTGAACTTATGATTCTAGGGCTGAACTCCCAGGCTGAACTTCTTTTTAGTGATGTCATTTTGGGACTCGAAAACGATCAAGGCGGTATAACATATGGAGGCATTAGCTGTTCTGTTCTCGATGCGGTGGAACCTGCTGAGCTTGAGCTTTTAATAAAGGTTTACATTGCGAAAGGAAAGGCTCTTTGTAGTTTAGCGAAAGGGAAAGCTGGTGCCGAAGCCTATCAAAGTGCGCTCGATGTGAGTTGAAATATGTGCTTCTTTGTTCTCATTTCTTGAAGGTAATTTTTCTCACTTGTCAAAATGTAATTGTACAGATTCTTCACTACACCCCTTGCGCCTTTGCACAAGAGTTCGACAGGAGTGTTTCGTTCCCCATCTTCAGTGGTTTGTTTTTAGTTCTCAAGATGGGAGTCATCGAACAGGATGATGGTGGCAGTTACGAGATAGGACTGTGCAAACAATTCGTAGAACAAGCTCGACTCAACAACGATCCTGTGCACTATGGTCGTGCGCTTGCAATGGAAGGAGAAACTTTGTCTCGCTTGGGAAAGGATGAAGAAGCACTGGAGAAGTTAAAAACAATAAAGTCAATCTATGACATCGAGACACAGCATGAAGCTATATGCAAAGCGTATGGAAGTGATAGGGTAGGTCAAGCATTCTCTCATAGCGTGAATTGGAACCATGCGCTTGGTAGGACTGATGCAGCTCTCGCTACTTGCAAGTACATCGTTGAAGAAATTGTACCGAAGAGTGACCCCAAAAATGCACACAACACTTTTTGCCTTCTCTATTCTGTGATAGTTACAATGAAGGAACATGAAAAGGCACTCGAGGCGCGAGAGTTATTAATGAATAGTATTGTGGCTCCTTTCGAGGAACATTTTGGTTCTCGTGGGAGTACTTTCACCAAGCCCATGTGGCGACCCATCTTGATGGTCCTTGATATGCAGGGGAATGTAGACAGAGAAATCGAACGCATTGACGAGTACTTGGAATGGGCACTTGATGACAGCAATTATGCGTTGAATCCAGTGATCGAGGGTGCTATGGGTAATTTTTCTGCGACACCTCTGGCCATGTTTGCTGAGGTCCCGTATTACTTGGCAAAAAGGATGGACATTGATTTAGAGAAGAGAAAGTGCTTAATCCGCACAGCTATCTGTGTGATGGAAAAGTCTCTCGAGAATGCACGTAAGTGCATCCCTTACGCCGAAACATATGCGCAGGAAAAACTCGCCGCGTTTAGAGAGCTGGCAAAAGAACTTGATTGTATTGACTTAACAACTACATAAAATCTTGCGTAATTAATAAAATCTTATCGGTCTCGGGCAATTCTGTCGTGACTTCATTTTTCAGGCAGGGTTTAGTAGGTTAGTTCAGCCACTTTAAGCCTTCATTACTTGCTGTAGCTGCCCAATTAGGCAGCTCTGTAACAAATGTTGCTTTGTCTTCATCCGAGTCAATGCAATACCTGGCAGCATGTAAATCTATTGCTTGTCCGGCACCTAGTAGCTGACAGTCTTTGAATGACAACTTCACTCCGTCACTTCCATCGGAGCAACAACTACACATTTTTATTGCGGATTCGGCTTCTTCTGGAGAAACAGACTCTTGACGAAGGCAATGAAGATTCTTTGTCGTCATATCCAGCATGGCATTTATCGACATCTCCAGCTGTTGTTTCTTTTTCTCCTGGTCCATGAAGCCCCCGTACTCTACATCATTGTGAATTGGACATCCCAACAATTGAAGGTGAAGACGTAGTTGGTGGCCTCTACCGCTAATCGGGCATGCCGTGATGAGTGATAAATCACTACATGGGTCATATGATAAGGTTCGAAAGCGGCTAATTGATGGCTTTCCATCGGGACTAACAAATCGTTTCAACATATCATCAGAAGCGCTATCCTCGAGTTGAACAGAAATTGGAGCACTGACCTCAATTACGTTATCGTGCCATCCAATTGATACACATTCTGGAATATTAGTATTGGGTACTTCTGATGGATTCGTGGGGAACTTCCCCTTTACTCTTGCTACATACAGCTTCTTCACATCTTTGCGTTGAACTAAGCTTGCAGCTGATGATGTATTAGTGCACAGTAACACTCCGCTTGTACAACGATCAAGCCTGTGGCAAGGTAGGAGGCTCTTAGGGGGGAGACCTTCTTGAGCTTCTACCATTGATAGAAGCGAATTGGCGTAGAAGGGCCCGCAAGGATAGATTGGAATTGTTGCGGGCTTATCGATGCAGTAAATCAATGAGTCCTCTGGTGAAGTTTCCTCAAACAGCTGAGACACGAGATGCTTCGTCACCGAAATCTTTGCAGGCACTGCAATAGGAGGCTCATGCCAGTGAACAATCCGAGATAAAACGTCACCGTTCTGAAGAGTTGTGTCCAAGCCGGCTCCGCAAGGTTGAGTACCATTAAGGTGCACCAGACCTGTAGCCAGCAACTGATCCAGTCGATCATGTTGAAGGCCAAACTCAGTCGTCAATACATTTCTTAGGGACTGCCCACACCATCGACCTTTGACAGAGCTGCTAAGGACGCGGATGACAGGGGGTGGACACTTTAAACCCGTGGATGACCTGTACTGAGAAGGTGTTTGGCACAGCTGCAGAGCTTCTATTTCCGAAAGATCTTTCTCACGCTTCCGTTGTTTGCCAGGGCGTTGGTTAGAGGGAGTTCGTGTCCTTTTCTTGTTTTTGGGTGGGTCTGAACAGTCAGTATTGGCATCACTACCAGTCTTTATTTTGTTCAATAGGCATTTGTGACCTCCATGAAAGCCCCAACATTTTTTATCGCAGGATGGTGAACCGCAATGACGACACGCAGTAGCGGCCAAGCTGGAATGTTTGTTTTGCCCGTTCTCGAGAAGACTTTTCAAAAACGATTCGACTTTGTTGATTTGTTTCCTTAGACTTTTTCGTTTCTGTTTTCCTTTCTTCTTCAACGCCAATAGCGGCTCCAAGTGACAATGCAGTTCTTCAAGTTGCTTCTTCAATTCTTCTACTGAGAATCCATTCAGATTTGTGAAGTAACACGATCGCAAATGAAAGTGATCCTCGCAATGAAATTCGGGTCCAAAACATGATTGTTTCTCTACCACATCCAATTTACATTGGCCGCAGACCAACACTGGTTCACGACAGACAGTGCAAACATTCTCGGGGCTGAATGTATCGTAGGGGTTCGTGCAATAGATACATGTTCCAACAATTGCAGTAGCGTTGTTATTGCTGTTGTCGTTGTTGGTAGGATCTATACCGCATTCATTTGCATTCAAAGCACCTCTCCTATCGAACACAAAGTTTTTACCAACAAACTGAGACTCCTCTGATCCAAACTCTTCCAAGTATTTATGTATTCCTCCCTTCAGATGATATATACCTTTGTTCTGAGGGACCATTTGCCGAACATATGCGGATGCCTTTTCGCATCTAATTCCTCCAGTACAGTAAAGTAGAATTCGCTTGTTACTCAACAGCGATGATGGTGCAGCAGTGGCCGCATTTACATCGTTGCCTGGTGTTGCTTTGACTCCATTTTGTGCATTATCCTTCACCCATTTTGGTAATTGAGCAAATGTCTTTGTGTGTGGATCAATGGATATGCCAGGCAGAAAGGAACCGATTTGACATTCCTTATGGTTACGAACATCAATCAACACTGTATCTACGTCTTCATCATGAGGTCCATTACCTTTCGCCTGCTTCTTCTTTTCGACCAAAGATTTAATCTCCTCATGCCACTCACGCGGTGTCAAATAGCCAACGGATGTTTCAGTAGTAGATATATTGGATAGAACTCCACCAGTGGAGATGATTTCTTTGACAATCTTGATGTTGAGATCAGGGAACCATTGTTCGTTGTCGGCATGATCATTCTTTGAATCGGCATCTGGAGAGTGGGAGCTCCATTTGAAGTCGTTGGGACTGTCAAGTAATAATTCGGGCACATTCAACCCGTCGAAGAAGTGCTTGGATTTCTGTCGAAACGCTTTGACTGCATCGCTTCTCCTTCTGTACCGATCTGTATCGTCAGCTTTATTATTTGATGAGCAGTCTCTACCAAGCATGCAATCAACGTATGCATCTAAATCCTCTTTGGCCCCAGCCAACGTCCCATTGATACCCTCTCCATTGTTCGACAGCCCGATGAGAATCCTCCCCTTGAGGTTGAGTGCGATGCATAAGTTTTCTGTGGCCAGCCGATACGTTTCGAGCAGCGTCCTCTCATCTGTTAATGGGTGATATTTGTAAAACAGAATGCAGTGCATTTTTGTTGTATGCCATGCAGGAACAATGGATTAAAGTTTGTAGCGCAGCGAAAGACTGAAAGCATAGCGTCGGCGGGCGGCATGTATGAGTGGTTGAAATTGAAGGAGATGAGAGGAGAGAGAGGCTTTGTACGGAGACTTCATCTGGACGCTGTCGTCATCTTCGAGCTCAAAAATTCTTCAGTGCGAAACGAAGAACAAAAAACGTAATAAATAGTTCTATAAAATAGTGATTGTTTCCATAGATAATATTAGGTAGCAATCAACGACGATATAAACAAAAATGAGAGGCATACGCGGACAGAAACGCAGCAGAAATAATTGGCAATGGGGCAACATGTATTCTGTCGCCGAGGAAGAAGAGGAAGAGGACGCTGCCCTACGAGACTTTGGACTGCAGCTGGACGCTCATCAGCAGCATTCCTCGTCTGAAGGAGGTTATCATGCTCCTCTGTTAGAGAACGATCACCATCATCATGATCATCACAACACACTTCGCCACGGCGACAATAACGACAATGAAGGCAGTGGCAACGATGATGATGGCTTCGGAGCGTTCGTGTTACTAAAACGTCTCAAACTTATGCCCAAAAACGATGGATACGCCTATGTCTCCGATCTAGACGCATTCTTCTCCTCACTCTACAACTACTACTACATGCGAGGGCTCGGATCAATCATTGGCAAGCACATCGTGGAGTTGGTGTCGTTGTTCTTCACGCTTTGGCTCAGTTTTGTACTGTTCGCTTACGTGGACTGGACAGCGTTGAGTCGCTGTCACGATGAGAATACATGTCACGAGTCTCTTGTGGATTCCTATTTGATACATAGGCCATTCTCGTCGGGTGGATCCTTCTTGAGAAAAGCATGGATTCTCATTTATACTCTGCTATTCTCAACGTATGGTTTCGTCTGCGTGCTACAGTTCGGTCACGGAATCATTGCATCTCTCGAATCAAAAATATTCCTCGAAGAAGTTTTGGGGGTCAGTGATCGAGATTTAGAGGTGGGGAGATATGAATGGGGTGAAATTGTAGAACGAATGTCTGAGGCACAACGAGTAGGAAGATGTCGTGTTGCTATCCTTCCTGGGAGAATAAGTGGTGTAGATGGAATAGCAGCATCCATGATGGCTTCGTCTACCAATACTATGAATCGTCGAGATGGAGACTATGAGGAGCCAACAGATCACTTGGTGGTGGCGCAACGCATTATGCGACGAGAGAATTTCATGATTGCCTTCTTCAACAAGGGACTGCTCGATCTTACATTTCCAACATTGCCACCACAATTCGGTCGTGTGGCTACGTGGATGAATAAGCCAAAAGAAGAAAAGATACAATTCTTCTCCAAAAGCATAGAGTGGAGTATATATTTTTGTGTCCTCAACTACATGTTCAATCACTCGAGAAAAATCAGACCAGCATTTTACGGAGATCCATCATCGTTAAGGCGTAGGTTTTTTCTATGTGGTGTGGCGCATGCAATCTTTCTCCCGTTCCTTCTCTTTTTTGTCTCTCTCCATTTTTTCATGTCAAACATTTATGATTGGCGATCGACCAAAGAATATCTTGGTCCGCGCGAATGGTCTGCTATATCTAAATGGAGGTTTCGAGAGTTTAATGAGTTAAATCACTCATTTGAGAGGAGAATGGAACCATCCTACAAAACTGCATCGACATACTTGGAAATGTTTTCAAAACCCAGCCCATTGGCTGTTGCTGTTGGACGCATTCTTGTGTTTGTATCTGGGTCACTTGGTACTCTTTTGCTTCTTTTTGCAGCAATTAATGATGCAATCCTTCTACATGTAAAAATTGGGAACTGGAACTTACTGTGGTATGCCGGAGTATTGGGAGCATCATTTTCAATAGGGAAGGCTTTGCTTCCTAAGTCAAACAACCCATATTATTGCCGTACCCGTCGGAATATGATGCATGATATGAATGTAGAACTAGAAAAGGTTGCGAGCCATACTCACTTCCTTCCAGACTCGTGGCGTGGAAAGGGTTGGGATGATAAAACAAAGAAGGAATTTTCGGCCATGTTTCAATACAAAGCAAACCATTTTGCAATGGAGGTTGCGTCTATCGTCGTGGCACCGATTATTCTTTGCGTGTCATTACCTCGTTGTGCGGATAAGATTTGCAAATTTGTCAGAGAATCAAAAGTTGAAGTTAGAGCCGCTGGAGATGTTGTTGGTTTCTCAACTTTTGATTTCGACTCATTTGAAGATGAAAATTGGTCTGACAAAGATGAACAAAATGATGGAATAGCTGTAATTACTAGACCGAAAACAAGACACGGCAAGATGGAGAAGAGCTTCTTCAACTTCAAAACAGTTCACCCCAATTGGGAGATGCCTGCCTCGGGCAAAACTTTAGTATCTCGTCTTGATTCTTTTCGAGAGAAGCAAGACATTGCTCTTACTCGCGAAAGAAGACTTCATATTGAAGCAGCTGCAGCTCAATTGGAGACTCTGCGACGGCTTGAGATGGAAAAGGAGAAGAAGGCAGTGACAATGGGACTCGCTGGTTTCGTCGATGACGGACACATCAGGACTGTATCATCGGGTCCAGATAGTGGCGGTGGAGGGAGCGCCCGCATGAATGTTTCACAACAAACTAATGAGTCGGTTGGCTCTTTTCCGCATGAAGATCACGATGATCTTCAGCATCTCCCTTTTGAAGAATCTGCTCACTCGTTTGTACCTCCGCATCATGCCTTTGCGCACTCGAGTGTCGTGAATAATAGCGAAACTCTCAATTCATCGTCGATGAGATGGACATCCCCTCGTGGAAACAATTACTCAGCACTTGGCAGTGTGCTGCATTTTGGCGACACTGGTCTTTCTACGCATCTGAGAGGGGTTTTGAATGGCTCATCTCTAATCGATCCGTCTCAATCATTTACGGGCTCTCTAGTGCCTTTAGAAAGCACCGATGAGCAGTATTTATGGCTTGATCGGTATCATGCAGAAACGACCAATGAAACAATGAGAGATGCAGGTAGCAAAGGTCGAAGTGAAATGACAAAGCTCAACGTGTTAACATAATGATTCATGTCTAATCCTCTTTTCTATCTCGTTCCGCCACCAACCGTTCAGCTTCTTGCTTGCTTGGAATTAATGAACTCAAACTTAACGCTGAACCCCACCATCCCAATGATACAGCCAGCGCTAAACCTGATAATCCTCCGCCACCACTGCCTCCTCTAATGAAATTTAAGCCTGATAATACCAATGCCATCCCTGACTTTCCAAAACGGTTTGCAAAGACGGCAATAATTTCTTTACCGACATACCGACTTTCAAAGTCAAGAGGAACATAGACTAGCTCTGCCAAGACGTTGCGTAGAGAGTAGTCCATCGTCTTTGCAGTCAAGAGACTTATCGCAACAAGATATAATGCTGACGATGGGGATGAAACAAGTGCACTTGGGAAAAGAGATGGTAGCATTCGAACAACACCACAAATAAGTGGCAGCAATGGCATTAATCTCCACAAATGCTTTGGTTCCATTCGCTGCGTCAACACTGGCAACAAGAAGAATTGAAAGATTGTAGATAGGCCATTGCTGGTTGCGTATAAGTTGCCTGTCCACGACGCCCTCTCATTGTCATTAGGTACGGACTCCAATTCCATTACGAAACATGTGCTGAGAATTGTCGATAAGCTTTGGAAACAGAGTGTTTCAAAAAAGAGCGCTCCTAGAGTAGGCACTCGACGGAAGAGGGAGACACCTTCTCTGATTTGATGTAGCAGAGTTTTGTTTGGCTTTTCTTCTGTACTAGCATCAGTTGATCGTGATTGCGATTGTGATTGTTTGCTGTGCTGTAATGTTGAATCTGCTTTGTTCATCTTTTTCTTCTGTATCTCTCTCGAAGGATCAAAGCCATGCTTTTCTGCAGTAGAATACGCCCAGTCTGCCAAGAGCAGAGTTAGGGTAAGTGATGCGGCAGCTAATCCCAACAGCCCTTCTAATCCTATCCATTCAACAAGTTTCGACACGCTGGTTCCAGCAATCATACTAGAAACGGAACTGAGTCCAGCTACGTAACTATAATACTTTCCTGCTTCTGTGGGGGTAAATATGCTCCCCAGAAATGACCATTGTTGCGCGTATAATAGATGAGCGTAGCTGTTCTGAAATACAAAAGATGCCCAAACAACAACCTGTGATATCGGCAATGAAAGCACCTTAATATTCCCCCATAGTTCATTGCGTTGCATGGTAGCCATTGCAATTCCTGATATTGTCAATGCGGATATACAAAGCAATGTTGTGCTCCTGAGAGCTCGTCTGGGTCCCTTTCTATCAAGCTGCCTTGTGTATGCAAGCAGCAACACCATAGACAATGGACTTGCACAAGCCATTGCTAGTGGATAGTATGAGCCAGAACTAGACCCAAACCCAAGTGATGCAGAGGTGAATAATGCCATGTTGGAGCCTCTTGCAAGCTCATAGCCAGCGAAGTGCAAGGCCATGGCTGATGCCATAGCCACGCCTGATTTTGCTTTGGGAGATTCTAGTAAAGGTAAGTTCATTATTGATCTGGCTGCGCCGGATAGCGCAGTTGAGCTTGGGCTTTTTGTGGGCGTTAGCATGATTACTTATGATATTGTACAACTCATACGTTGATAGAAGGAGTTGATTTGATGCCTGCGCCGCCAATCCATACTCTTATGATGTGTATTTATTTGGTGTATTGTCAATAAAAAAACAAAAAACGAGTATTGTACGAGTTTGTGGATGGTGGATGACGGACGTTGAGACACAGGACGACATGACCTAATCCACCACAGAAACGAAAGGGGACTTCCATAAAGGGGAAAAGGTGTGTCAAAATGACGTCAGCGGAAACGTACAATAGCTAACTTACTTACTTATGTATCTAATCAATCAACTCAATTCCTCCCACAAGAAGTACCCCATTTAGTACGCAGCAGCTCGACCGGACGAGGACATGCGCGCGCAAAACGCAGGCAGG